>CAUYRT010041671.1:0-13988 GCA_963574885.1 Lepilemur ruficaudatus
TCTATACCAACACACTAGATATGCACAGCTAGAATCATAACCACACTTCTGAAAACAAAGGACAAAGAGAAAATCATAAAGGCATCCACAGAAAAAATTAGCATTACTTACAGAGGAACAAAGATAAGAATTATGGCGAACTTCTCTTCAGAAATCATGCAAGTCAGTAAACAGGGCTATCTTTAAAGTGCTGAAAAGCAAAACCCCTTTCAAACCAGAATTCTATACCTAGTGAACATAATTTTCAAAATTAAAGAAGAAATACTTTCTGAAGCAAACAAAAAACTAAGGGAATTCATTGTCATCAGACCTCGTCTGCAAGAAATGTTAAATGTTTAGGCAGAAGGAATATATTAAAGAGAGACTGAATCTACATAAAGAAATGATGAATAATATATCTGAAATAAGTAAAAGTAAAATAAAATTCATTTATTTTATTATTTTAAATTCCTCTAAAAGATAACTGGCTATCTAAAAGAAAAGTAATAGTGATATATTGAGTATTTATAGCATACATAAAAGTAAAGGGTATGACAAAAATAGCACAAAGAATGGGAGGGAAGGACTTGGAAATATACTGCCACTTGATCATTACACCACATGTGAAACAGTATACTATTATTTGAAGGTAGACCGAAATTAACTAAAAATGTTGTGTTAAACAGAATGATGGTCCCTTAGGTGTCATGTACTAGTCCCTGGATTTTTGAATACATTACCTTATATGATCATGGGAACTTTGCAGATGTGGTTAAGTTAAGGATTTTGAAATAGTTAGATTATCTTGTATTATATGGATTGATCCAATGTAATAAAAAGTGTTACTATAAGTGGGAGTCAGAAGTGTTAGAGTCAGAAAAAAATGTAATGATGGAAGTAGAGGAGTGTGTGTGTGTGTGTGTGTGTGTGTGTGTGAGAAACAGAGAGAGAGAGAGAAAAAAAAGAGAGAGAAAGAGGGAGATTGGAAAATACTATCCCACTAGCATCAAAGATGGAGAAAGGGTCCATGAATCAAAGAATGCAGGTGGTCTTTAGAAGCTGAAAAAGGTAAGGAAAGAAATTTTCCCCTTAGAGCTTCCAAAAGGAACTAGCCTTGTTAACCCTTTGACTTTAACCCACTGAGACCGATTTTGGATTTTTGACACACGATAAATTTGTGGTAATTTTTTATAGCTGCAATAGGAAACTAATAGAGATATGATTTGTCAATCTTAGGGCAACTGCTAAAAATATTTTTAAAGATATAAATAATAAGTTAATAGAAGAGATAAAATGAAATCACTAAAAAATCTCAATTAGTATAAGAGAAGGCAGAAGAATAAAAGAGAAACTAAGAATAGATGGAATAAACATTTAACAGCAAGATGATAGACTTTATTGCAACCATATAAATAATTACATAAATGCAAAGGGTCTAAACGCACCAGTTAAAACATGGAGATTGTCAGATAGGATTAGAAAAGCAAGACCAAATCATAAGATGTCTACTATAAATGTAAGGATGCATATAGGTCAAAAGTAAAATAATGGAGATATGTGTACCATACTGTCTGCTATGAACTGAATGTTTGTGTCCTGCCAAAATTCACATATTGAAATCTTAATTGCCAATGTGATGGTATAAGGAAGTGGGGTTTTGGGGAGGTGATCACGTTTAGATGACTTCATGAGTGTGGAGCCATCAGGATGGGATTAGTACCCTTAAAATAAAAGGAAGACACCAGAGCTTCTTCTCTCTGTCATGTGAGAAAGAAGGTAGTCACCTACAAGTCAGGAAGACAGCCCTCACCAGAATTCAACCATGCTGTCACCCCGAGTCTGGACTTCCCAGCTTCCAGGACTGTGAGAAATAAAATGTCTATTGTTTAAGCTACGCAGTGTAGGGTATTTTGTTATAGCAGCCCAAGCTGCCTAGGACGCTATGCAATTGAAAGCTGAAGAATATTAACATCAAGACAAAGTAGACTTCAGAACAAAAAATATTATTAGGGATGAAGAGGGTTATTATGTAATAATGAAGTGTATAGTTCTCTAAGAGGACAGAACAAGCTTAATGTGTATAACAACAGAATTTCAAAATATATGGAGCACACACTAAAGAAGGTGAAAGGAGAAATAGACAAATCCACAGTTATATTTGGAGACTTCACCATTCTTCTCTCAGCAATTGGTTGAACAAATAGAAAGTCAGTAAGACAGAGAATATCTGAACAACACTATAACCCAACTATACCTAATAGTTATTTAGAGAACACCTAGAAAAGAAAGCAGAATATATTTTATTTTAAATTGTATATGGAACATATAGCAAGATAAATCATATACTAAGCCAAAAAATAAATCTTAATAAATTTGAAAGAATAGAAGTCATACAAACTATGTTCTTGGACCATAACAGAATTAAAATCGAATCAATAACAGAAAGACATCTGGAAAATCTATAAATATTTGGAAATTAAGTATCATACTTCTAAAGAATCCATGTATCAAAAAGGAACATCCAGAAAAATGAAAAATGTTTTGAACCAAATGAATATATAAATATATCAAAACTGTGTTTGTAGCTAATAGTAGTTCTTAGAAGAAAAAATATAGAGTTAAAATCTTATATTAGAAGAAAACATAGTTTCAAAATCAATATACTAGCTTTCATCAAAATAAATCAGTAAAAAGAGCCAACTAAGTTCAAATAAAGCAGGAAGAAATAATAAATATAAAATCAGACATCAACAAAATTGAAAATAGAAAAACAACAGAGGAAAAAATCAATTAAGCCAAAAGGTTTTTCTTTGAAAATATTCATCATATTGATTAACTTCTAGTTCCACTGTCCATTAAAATAAGAGAGAACATATAAGTTAATAATATCAGAAACAAAGAAGAAAAAAATATTACTGCAGATCCCACAGACCTTGAATTTGAATCTATAGACCAATTTGTAGAGAATTTACTTCTCTACAAAATTGCAGTTTTCAAACAATGAATATCTACCCTCTTAATCATTTTTAGGTGTACAATTTAGTGGCATTAAGTACATGCCCATCATTCTGCAACTGTTACTATACCCATAGCCATGAAACTGCACACCCATTAAATAACTCTCCATTATCCCTTCCCCCAGCTCATGGCAACCATGTTTCTACTTCACGTCTTTATGAATTTGACTACTCTAAGTACCTCATATAAGTGTAATCATACAGCATTTGTCCTTTTGTGACTGGTTTATTTCACTAGTATTATGTCTTCAAGTTTCATCCATGTTGTCACATGTATCAGAATTTCCTTCCTTTTTAAGGTTGAATAATAATATTTCATTGTATTGCAGGTTCTGCCAGGGAGCCCTTAGCACACATTTCTCTCTGGGTCTAGTAAGTGTTTCTTCCCTCACCTCTTCAGGCTTAAAAAGGATAATATGTCCTGCTATTACCAGATCTCAGACAATGCACTAATGCTAGTGTTTTCTTTATATCCTACACTTAGGTCTGTGAACAGTCCTTTCATTCAATACTCCTCAAATCACTCAATTTGAGTGCATCATCTTTTTCTACCTGAGACATTGACTATAGTGGATTTGACATACAGAAAATTTTGGTTTATCATTATTTACTGGCTTCTGGAGTTCGGCATAATTTAAAAGACCATTTTCTTACAAATATTGTATAAATAAAGTATCCCATGTCTCCTTTTATTACTTTTATGGCGTCAAACTACATTCAAATCTATGATCCATCTGGAATGTCTTGTGATGTTACAAGTGAGGCATTACTCATATTTTTCCTACTATTTTTTGTGGCTATTCACATGCATTTATTTTTTGTTTGACTTTTGGAATCTGCTCATCACATTTAAAAAATATTACTGGTATTTTTATTGGACAAATATAAAATTTATAGTTTCACTTATGAATAAGTGGCATCTTTATGCGTCTACATACTCACAAAGGTAGCTTTCTGTTTTCATTCAAATCTTTATTTGTATTCCTCACTAGCTTTCCAGATTTTTCTTTGCAGAGATCTTTTATAATTCCTGTTACTGTAGGTATTTTATCAAAATTGTTATTGTAAATATTTTCTTCCATTATAACTTGTAACAAGTTTTTGTTTACATACATAAAGCCTAATGATTCTCGATATTGCTATTTTAATTTGGGGCCCAGCCACTTTACTGAATTATCTTTACATTCGTAAAAGTTTTTAATTTTATGATTTTTCTTTTAGCTAACTTCTGATAACAGATACAAAGAAGAAGAACTCAGACTGTGTGTACAGCAAAAGCTTCAAGCAGGAGTTGACCCCTTAGTTAACTCTGAAAGTTCAAGGCAGATCTTGATAATTGTAAGTAAAAGTGAAAGAAATACAGGAAGAATGTTCTAGGTTAAGAAAGGAACATATGATAATGATTAGAAGAGATAGAGCATGTGGTTGGCTTGAAGACTTCTACGTCATTCAGTACCATGAGGCTATTGCCCATTTTCTATGAAATGGAGAATTGTAAGACATGAAGAGGATAAGAAAGAGTGAGTTCACTTGGGGCCTTAGACGGTAGGAGGTCAGGATTCATACTGAGAACAATGGAGGCAATTGAAAGATTTTAGGAGAAGAGCAGCTGAGATGACTCTGACAAAACAGAGACTGGATCTTTGTTGTTAAGGTGTCTAGTGCAAGTGTGCTGCAATGATATGGGAGATAAACTTTGTGATATGAATAAAGACACATGCATGGGTTGAGCACACGCTAACGAGGTAGGATCTGCAAGAGCTGATGACTGATTGGGAGGAAGAGGAAAGGAAAGGGAGAGGTTAAGGATTCTAGCTGGGGCAGTGGGTGAAGAAAGGCATTTGGAAGGGGATGAGTTTAATTTCAGTGAGTTTGCATTTGACAAGCCTGTGGAACATATACATATTAATTCATTAAATATATATCATGTATTGGATCTATACACTTTTTTATTTATTCAACAAATAGTGATTAAATATATTCTCCATGTCAGACAATTTATGGTGAGAACATACATTAGGATATGCCCCCTGCCTTGTTGTAACAATTGAGATAAGACTGTGAACATAAATATGACTGTGTCTATAATTGATACACTTTATATCAATAAAAGCAAGGTGACTATTGTGGGCTGAATTGTATTTCCTTGAAATTCATATGCTGAAGTCTCAATACCCAGTATGTCAGAATATAAATGTATTTGGAGATAAGGTCTTCAAAGAGGTAATTAAGTTAAATGATGCCATTAGGTTGGGGCTCTAATCCTACATAACTGATGTCCTTATAAGAGGAGGAGATGGATACACGTGCGCAGAGAGAAGACTATGTGAAGAAGCAGAGAGAGGGTGGCCATTAGAGAAATCCAACCCTGTTGGCACCTTGATCTTGGACTTCTAGCTCCAGAACTGTGAGAAAATACATTTCTGCTGTTTCAGCTAGTCAGTCTGTGGTATTTTGTAATGGCAGCCTGCTATGGTTTGGATATGGTTTGTTTGTTTGTACCAAACCTCATGCTGAAATTTCATCCCCAGTGTGGTTGTATTGGGAGGTAGGTGTTTGGGTCATCGGGGTGGATCTCTCATGAATAGATTAATGCCCTCCCTGGGCAGGGTGTGATTTCTCACTCTATTAGTTCCTGAGAGAGCTGGTTGTTAAAAAGAGCCTGGCACAACCCTCCCTCCCTCCGCTGCTTCCTCTCTTGCCATGTGATCTCTGTGCATGCTGCCACCCTTCACCTTCCACCATGAGTGAGAGCAGCCTGGAGCCCTCACCAGAAGCTGAGCAGATGCCAGTGCCATGCTTCTTGCATAGCTTGCAGAACCATAAGCTGAATAAACTTATTTTCTTTATAAATTACCCAGCCTCAAGTATTTCTTTATGCTAACACAAAATGGATTAAGACACAGCCCTAGCAAACTAACACAGTGACTAACAATTAAAATGTACATTTACATGCACACAGAGCAAATAAATTAACAATAAAGAGAGATCAAGAAGCACCCAAAGAAGATGGATGAAAATTAGTTTTCTTAAACATTTTCATACAGTAACTAAATATTTAAATTCAGTATTAAATTGGACTGTGTTCTTTCAACAAGGGGCATAATTTATTAATAGAACTTTTATAATAACTTCTTTATTATCTTTGCCATTTTCTTTGGTGCCAAATGAAGTTTGTATTATTCTTTAGAGTCTCAGAATGTTTCAAATTCAGGGATAAAGTATGGAAATTAAATTAAAATGTTTCTTATTCTGTGACATGGAGTAATTAGGTGATATGCTTCAGTATGTTGACCTTTCATTTATAAGCCATTTTCTTTTCAGCTTTATTCTTACTGTATTATACACAGGCAATGTTTTCAGAAGAATAAATAGCAGAGTTGATAACATTATGCCTTTCTGAGTAAATGCCAATTCTTCAGCCTTTAATGAATTACTATTAGGAAGTACTTAATTACATAAGTAACACATACTTAAGTGTGCTTGGAATATACAGTTTAGGATATCAGTATAGAAACAACAGCTGTGAAGAGAAATGAGAAAATAAATCTTTTGCAGGTATAATTTGCTTAGCTCCTTTGAACTTAGAAAACTGAATCAATAATGGCCAAGTAGTCAAGGAGGTGGCTTCCTTAGGCCACTTAAAGTCAAGGCATTTTGTTCCCAATCACTGCCTTTCTTTCAAAGTGTATGCAAACTGGCCAACAGTGTTCATCATTAGATGTTTCCAGAGGCCAAGATTTAAGCAATGTTTTTTTATTCCCATTGGTGAATTTACTTTTTAAGAATTTATCAATTGGATTATGTTTGAAAAGCATCTGGTTTCCTTTTTAAGTGCTTCAAAAATATGATGAAGGCTCAGCTGCAGATATGGGCAGTCCTTTCCAACACTAGGCCTCTGATTCAGATAAATTTTGAAGCCAACTCAAACTGGCTTAAACAATAAAAAGAATTTGCTTGTGCACACCCTGAAATATCCAGAGTGCTGACAGGTTACAGGCACTGATTAATTGGACCTATTCCATGTATCTGGGATTCTTTTGGCATTTGTGCCTTAGCTTGTTAACCATATTCCATCAAGGGCTCAAAAGTGTTACAGCAGGTCCTCATGTCACTGACAGAATTGTGGCCAAATAGGACCCACACCTGAATCCAGTTCTTAGTAGTAGCCCAAGGGAAGGAGACATTATAGGGGCTCCTGTATCCTTAGATATGATTATGCCTAAGATCTCTTTATTTTAAGTGAAATCAGCAAAGTTCATTTTGAAAGAACTCACTAATCCATGAACTGTATTCTAATAATGGCCAAATAATGTTGCTTTCAGAATAACACGCTTTTAGGCATGTATACTGCATCTGGCTCATAATAACTAATCAAGTCCACGACATAGATAGTATTTTTATTTCTTAACATCAGTACTACTGTGCTTATTTTGAAAAAGGTAGGAGACCATCTAAGTGAGCCTAGGTTTTCTAAGAAGAACCCACTTGTTCATTTAATGTAGAGATCAGGCAATTAAAAATCAATGCTTACAAGGTTCCTTTAGGGAAATACATTTTATTAGGATCTAATCTAGCTGATTAGGAAGCAATCAAACTTCTTTGTATTCAAAATAAAGCAGTTAATGTGACAACATTGTTTCATTTACTCAAATTAGGTCTCTCAATAAGAACATCAAGGATATTTAAGATAAATGGTGAGAGGTCTAGGAAGAAGTTGGGAATCTGATTTACAGCCAATGTTGTCTTACTTAACTGTGTTTAATACTACAGAAGAACTAAACGAGGAGTCATTTATAATCATATCTTAATATTTGTTGCATGGATACAGTATTATCTCCATGACACTAAATCTCATGTATGCACTAATTCAACAATCATTTCCTGAATGTCAATTATGTATGTGGAACTTTCAAATCTACGAATTTAAGAGACACAGTCCTTATAGTCAAAGATTTTGTGCTCCAATGGGATAGATGTCTACATACAAAAATATAAATCTAAGTGCTGAAAAGAAATATAAATAATATTCTGTTAGAGGAAGTAAGAATAATTTGCATTTCCTGGATGATGTGGAATGTCTTCCTAGAGGAAACAACATTTCAACTGGTGCTTGAAAGATGAGAACAACAACTAAAAGTGGAGGTGAGGCAGGACTCTTCACACCCGGAGGAAGTAGAATGAGTGATGCCTCAAAGGCAGCTCTTCAGATCCGTGGGTGCTACCTTTGCAGATTCAACCAATCAGAGATGGAAAATATTTGGGGAAAAAATGGATGGTCGCACATGTACTGAACATGTACAGACTTTGTTTTCTTGTCATCATTCCCTAAACAATACAGTATAAGAATTAGTTACATAGCATTGGCATTGTATTAGGTATTACCAGTAATCTAAAGATGATTTAAAGTATAAGGGAGGATGTGCATAGGTTATGGTTATATGCAAATGCTGTGTCATTTTGTATACAGGATTTGAGCATCTGTGGATTTTGGTATCTGTGGGGCACGGAGTGGTGGCATAGATCCTGGAATCAATGCCCCTCGGATACTGAGGGATGACGGTATGTGAATGTACATAGTATAGTGGGAAAGGATGGTGTAAATATATATTACAACCAAATTTATAACTGAAGATCTTGATTCTCATACTAAAGAATTAAAACTCCATCTTATGGTTAATGGAGAATCACTGAAGAAGGGGCTATGAAAGAGTAAAGGATTATGCAGAATATTGATTTTATAGACCAGTAACTCTCACGGCTGCATTAAGCATTAAACTTTGAGAAGTTCCAAATCTCAAGGGAAAGGATGAAAAGGATGGAGGAAAAGCAGTTATCAAGTGATTGCAATAGTTCTCACTAAGACTATTTGTGTAGTGTCAGTAGGGCAAAATGGAAGGGTCAGAATTGACAGACATTTTGAAAGTGGGATTAATAAAATATGATGATGTAAAGCATGGGCTAAATGTTCAAGTCAAATATAACTGTGGCTGATCTGCCAGTTACCTTTCAATATTTATTCCCCCTTTTTTACTTAAAAACATTGGCCAGAATCTTAGCTGGGCACATGGCCATCTAGCTAAAAGACTGTATTTTATAGCTGCCATAGCTGGATGTGGCCATGTGATTAAATTTGACCCTGTGAGGTATAAGTACAACTTCTAGAAATTATCATTCCAAGAGAAGTGTTCCCTTCTTCTGCTTCTTCCTTCCATTGCTGAGGTGTGGAAGGGATGCACTAGAGCACCACCAGCTTTAGAGTACTGTGAACTGGAAGCCAAATGCTGCAGGTGATGCTCTTGTGATCAGAAGCAGGGAGGTAGGAGACTGGATCACTGATGACTGCATGGCCACACTGCAGCCCAGGGACGCTTCCCTCAGAACACCTTCTACATGGCATAGAAATCAAGATAAAATGTATTTTTGTCATTTGTCTTTTAAGTTTTCATGTTATATACACCTAAGCTTAATCCTGAGTAATTCAATGACATCATATTTCATATTTGAGAAATTATATAGCGGTCAAAGTCAACTCAGTTATGTTTTAGTAACAATCACCAAATTTCAATAGTTTAAACCAACAAAGGCTTTTTTCTCACTATGTCACATGGCTGTGCCTAACCTTAAAAGGATGTAGAAGTGGCATCCTCTCGGGTGCCCAGATGGGGAAGAGAATCAGAAATCTTGGTGATCATTAATATTTACCACAGAATTTTTAAAAAATGATGATGACATTAATGAGAAAGAGGAAGCAAGAAAGAGAGTAGGAAGTAGAGATAACAAATATAGGGATGGATATCTTGCCTGTGGTATTCAGGTTTCTTTGTATATAATATAACTGGAAATATAGATCTGGAATCTGAGTGACACTAGATATAATGCTGGTAATATTTATCTATATATTAATACATATGGAATTTGAATCAGTGAGTGACGATGAGATCATATGACCAAATCTGGACTGGAAAAAAAAAAAAGAAGAACAATTAGGACATGCAGAAGCCCAGTCAACCTTAAAAAATATCTAGGGAGATGTGAATTTTAGAAATTAATATTTATTGAAAAATCATCTTAACTTTATAAGCTCAGACTTGAAACCAGTACGAAATATTGAAACAGCTGATTACTCTGCATTTACACTGTTATCCGTGAGGCTTTTTCCTTGGCAAAAACAAGTGTTACACAAAGGACTTTCTAATCATTTTCCCCCAGTGGGATTGTAGTGTGCAGGAAAATAATAATGCTATACACCTAATTGCAAAAACATAAAAACTCAGTGTGATACAGCAGGTAATCTAGGAACAAGCAATGCTGATAACCAAGATTGAGCCTCTACTGAGCAAATTAGGGTGATTCTCAGCCTGGTTAATAAGGACCTAGATCTGCTAAGGACAGTCTCCCAATATAATCAATTTCTTCCCTAGTCCAGCCCTTTTTTCCACCTGCTTCAGGAACAAATCATTTTTATTTAGGAACAAAATGATTCTTTTCAACTTCAATATTTACTTCAACTTTCTTATTTTTTACTGATTATATAGCTGAAGTGTAATATTGAGGTCTGAATGTGAATTGTATAAATTAGGGGAAATCTGAAATGATAGACAATAAGGATACTTAGACAGTTATATAAATCCAAATGAAACTACTCACTCGATGACAAAATCTTACATAATATGAATATGTGACAGACTGCGACATCAATTGATGGTCAGTTAAAACTCTAAAGTATAATAGATGATTAATAAAAAGCAATAGTTACAAACTCCAAGTAAATTAAGCTGAATTTATGCTTGAAAAGTAGTTGGGGAAGGGAATTAGGGGTCTCAATAGGGTGAAGGGAATCCTCTAAAACTGATTTATGTGATTAACTGTACATCTTGGTAAATTCACTAATAATCATTTAATTGTATACTTAAAAAAATGAATTTTCTATTTAATCTTATCAAAACTATTTTCCTGTTGAAAGCACTAAACAATGTCGTTATATACATATTGCAATTATAGGAATCTTATAAAGATCTATTTCTAAAATTCATTTCTTTAGCCATCCATATTTTAATATATTTAAGAAATTGGTTCAAATGTCCAGGTTCTTTTAGTAGTAAAAAACTAGACATAAACTAGACATTGCACCTAGCTTTGAAGCAAATTTGAATTAAATAAGTTTACCTTGCAAAAATAATCAGGCAGATTTCTAGGGTGAAAAAGTACAGCACAGATTACAATAAGATAAAAGAAAATTTCAATATCTCCCAAATGCTTAGTAACCATTGCTAAGGAAACCAGCTTCTTGGTTTCTATGTAGCATGTGGTTGACAACAGAGAGCCTATCTGTTGAGCTTACAGAAATACGTAATGATCAAACACATACATTCAAAACCTTAAGAAGGTTATATGCAAATATGTATATACATATATGTATACATACACACACATGCACATATATATATTTCGCATACTAAATACTTCCAGTTTGAAAATCCATATTTAATGCAGTCAGTCACTGTTTAGTTGAATTCATTTCCTAGATGAAAAATTCTATTAATATTTCATTTTTCTTGAGAGTATTTAAAAAATTAACCAAAGTTAATTATATAGAAGTATAAGTGTGATTCAGACTGGGAACTGTTTTATGCTATGAGTTAGGTTGGTACCTGAAAATAATATACACACACACACATTCAGTTAAATAGGTGTGTATACATATACACACACAAACTGATATATATACTGGTAGGAAAGCAGTTTGTATTGGGGTTGAAGAGAGAAAAATAGAATATGTTTTCAGGTTTATCATTGTCTTTCCACATTCTTCTTTAAAGGTATTTAATTAGTCTGTTTTTAATTAATCTAAATTAATATGATACATATACCTGTGGGAATAAATTTGTTCCTTGATTGATTGTTTAGTAGAGCCTCCAATTTACAATTAAGAGGCACCATGACATCAGTGGGAAATAGGCATTATCAAAACACTACGTTCAGACCTATATGAGCCTGTGATGAGTGGCAAAATAATCAAATGGACTGCAAGCCTTCATAACAGAAAGATATTGAGAATCACAGGGGAAGAGACAGAGAATGCATTTTGATGGACTATTTGTAGTAGCAGTGTGGTGGACTGAAAGAGTGGAAGTGGGTTAATATGAAAAATAAGATAGAATATGGGCTATGGGGGCAGAATTCATACCAGGAGAACTTTGAAAAGAAGTTGATCATGAAAGGATTTAGATAACAAACATCCATTTTCTGTTCCTTCATTTGTAAATGAGCAAGCGAATTTTGAGGCGAAAAGAAGGTGTCAAATTTAGTGGATTCCCCCCCCCCCCCGGCAATAGTGCTTATTCTTTGTGGTAATTCTCTGTTTGTAAGATCTTAGTTGGTTGTGTAGAACTAATTGTGTTACCAAACGTGGGTGATTAACTACCATGACCAAATGAAATATGAAGACTTTCTATTTCTCTGTAAATCTTCAACCTTAAAGGATTGACCTGGAATACATTGAAAGCAAATAGCATTTTTAAAACTCTATGTTTTTCAGGTGATGAAGAAATGGACTAATCTTTGAAGCATTGACTCTTTGATGAAGGTAATCTAGATGAGTGAAGCCTGCTGGGTGCGAGGCAGCAGGGAGCCCTGACCTGCAGGAAGTTGGAGAAGGTTTCCATGTTCAAAGGAGACACCCACCACTCACTCCTGTTGATTGCTGCCATTTTGAAGTCAAGGTCCAGTCTTGCCAGATCTCCTAATATGTTGATCATGAACGGATTTAGATAGCAAACATCCATCTTGCTATTTGCAAGACAGAAATGTGGCCCTTTATGTGAAAATCTCTTGATTTTCAAAAGCAACTCTTCCAAAAATTTAAAGAATGATATCCTATCCAAGACAAAACTCATATGTGGACCCAGTCTAATTAAGCTGATGGGCTGCTAACTTATAGCCTCTGCTCTAGAGACATTTTTGCTTTCAGAGATTTTAATATATTGAGAAATAAAAATCTCTTTGTTTTCAAATCAATTAAAAAACTAGTTATTAAATATACAATTTAGGCATGACAATGTCTGAGGTACTGTGAGGTACACAGAAAATGAGTCAGGTATGACTACAGGTTTTGAAGAATTTGAGGGAAGAAAGAAGCTCATACAAATCAAACTAAAAGCATAAAATGGATCACCAATATTCATGGTACCTATTTCACTACAGATTTTTTAAAATTTCAATGGAAAATTAATCTATTAAACCCTTGATGTGAGAAAATAGAGTAAGTTGTATCTCATTATATGGAAATAAAATCCAGAAAATCGGCCGGGCGCGGTGGCTCACGCCTGTAATCCTAGCACTCTGGGAGGCCGACGCGGGCGGATTGCTCAAGGTCAGGAGTTCGAAACCAGCCTGAGCAAGAGTGAGACCCCATCTCTACTAAAAAAAAAAAATAGAAAGAAATTAATTGGCCAACTAAATATATATAGAAAAAAAAAATTAGCCGGGCATGGTGGCACATGCCTGTAGTCCCAGCTACTCGGGAGGCTGAGGCAGAAGGATCACTTGAGCCCAGTTTTTTGCGTTTGCTGTGAGCCAGGTTGACGCCCCGGCACTCTCGCCGGGGAAGCAGATTTAGACTCTTTATAAAAAAAAAAAAAAAAGAAAGAAAGAAAGAAAAAATATATATAGAGAGAGTAATCAAATCATAAGAGTTTAAAGATTGCATTAGTACCCATAAACTTTATGGGTTTTGTTCCTTTGGAGAAAGGTACCTAATGTTCACAATGTGTGAAATAAAATCAAACACACAGAGTATATACACATGTCACATAATGTTAAAGAACTATTCACAAGGCTAAAAAGAACAAAAAAAACCCAAGGTAAATAAATAAGTTGCTATAACTGAAAGCAACAAACATTGAGTATAAATATATGCTCACTGCATAGTTGCTATGTGGCCCCATTATCCATCCTTTGTATTGGCAGCATTAAATTTTAGCTGGATTC
>CAUYRT010041673.1:0-47733 GCA_963574885.1 Lepilemur ruficaudatus
GTTTCCTGCCTTAGGTTTAGGTCTGTTATCCATCTTGAGTGGATTTTTGTAAGAGGTGAGAGGTAGGGATCCAGTTTCATTTTTCTGCATGTAGCTATCCAGTTTTCCCAGCACCATTTATTGAAAAGAGATTCTTTTCCCAATGTATATTTTTGACTGGTTTATCAAAGATTAGGTTACTGTATACAGATGGATTCATCTCTGGATTCTCAGTCCTGTTCCAGAGATCAATGCATCTGCTCTTAAACCAATAAAAGGCTGATTTGATTATAATTGCTTTATAGTACAGCTTGAAGTCTGGAAGACTGGTGCCTCCCAGTCTGTTCTTTGGTTTTTATTTTTTGTTTGCTTGGTGGTGCTTCCATGTGGAAGAATGTGGCTAGACCACAGTAGGTTTTTCCAAGGTTTAGCCTTTATTAAAGGCTTATTACTTTGTAATGTTTGAAGCTTTGAGAACAATTATACTCTATCAGTTTATTAAAAATAAGGATTAAAATATGTGTGTGGAATGGAATATGCTGGTTTGAAGCACTAATGCTTTAGTCCAAATAGTTTTTGCACATTGAATTTATTTTTGACCTGAAGCAGAGAGAAACAGAAGACTGAGTCAGCTAGACTTTTTTCCCTATCAAATAAAAAGATATAAGTATGGTTGACTTTTTAAGAGTATAACTCTGATTTTTAAGTTATTCTAGAAGTTGTGATATGTAAAGATACTCTTTCTATAAAAAAAAGATTGATGTTAAAACTTCTGGTTTTCATTTGCTTTATGTAGTGTATTAAACTGACATGTTCTTATATGTTCAAACCTTTGAAATATTTTAATTTATGAAAATTCATTGTTATTACATTAGTTTATGTAACATTCTGCCACAGATGCTTTTTTAAGACTTCAGAGTTATGTGCGGCTAAATTAAATAATCTCTCTATGCTTTGGGGATTTTTAGTTATTTGTTGGCCTGTGGCCATATAACAACCTGTGCAAAGATTCGTAGGTGTAGTGTGCTAGCTTTATCCTTTCATCATATCAGTCTCTAGGCCTATTCAGGATTTTACATCTTCCTTGTAGTTCAACAGCCATCACATTTTGGTTTTGGCTTTCAACAGTCAGCCTTCAAAGATCTTTTGTTTTCTGACGGTTGAAGAAACTGGCTCAGTGTTCCTACTCTTAGACAATTATTTAATTGTTTACAGATAACTGAAACTATCTAGTAAGGGTTTCTATTATGAATTTCTTTATTTTGTGGGAAGCTTGTCATGTGGAAATGATGGGTTAACATAATTCCTGACAATTGAAAAAATTGTTTTTAAACCAAAAAGCATCAAAAAGTTCATTCTTTTCTGATTTTGCACTGCACGTTTTTTTTCCTGTGTATTGTAACAAATCTCTCTCCTTTTTAAAAGTAAGACACAGCAGATTTAATGCTTGAGTTGGTACTGTTATAGCATGCCTAAAGAAAGGTGCTCTTTAGAAATTTTCACTTTTTCAATATGATATCAAGTATTTTGATAACTTGGGTAAGGATGAACCTATCTTACACAGTAAAGAGTTTGGAGCTTCAAAAAATGTATCCTCAGCCTTAATTAACCGCAGGGGTGAAGAATATGTTGAATTCTTAATGTAATATTTATTACTGGCTTATTTTGAGTAATATAAATGTTTCAGAAGATCACCTTGTTTAATTTAAACTTTTTAGTTCATTTTCATTAGTGGTTTTCCGTGAGGGATACATTTCTACCTTTATTAAGTAAGACATTAGGAAAGTATGATTTGGTTTCCACAGTTGGCTTTTAAGCCACCCTATCAGCAACACATCTTTTCCATAAAGTTGGTTACACCTGGAACATGATATGGTGTAATTATTTCCTTACAGAATTGTTTAAAAACAGTCACATTAAACTACTAGTGTCCAACACTTACCTATCACTTACTGAATACAGACACTATTTTAAGTGTTTTACATCACTCTATTTATGTTATAAATGTTCAAAATATGTTTCCCTTCTCTCCTCCTTCCTGTTTTCCTTCCCCTGCAGTGTCCCTGAAGACAGTAACTTTTAAGAAATAGCCCAAGTCAGAAATACTAGTACAGGTTGAGTATCCTTTATCCAAAAGGCTTGGGACCAGAAGTGTTTTGGATTTCAGATTTTTTCAGATTTTGGAATATTTGCTTACATACAAAGAGACATCTTGGGAATGGAACCCAAGTCTAACCACAAAACTTAGTTATGTTTCATATACAATCTTATGCATGTAGATTTCATACAATATTTTAAAATACTTTTGTGCATGAAGCAAAGTTTTGACTGCATTTCGACCTCAACTCATCACATGAGGTCAGGTGCCGAATTTTCCACCTGCGGTACCAGGTTGATGCTCAAAACATTTCAGATTTTTTTATAATAGAACATTTCAGATTTCAGATCTCCAAATTACAGATGCTCATCAGTAGCTTCCATTAAAGTTGTCGATTTAATTTACAGAGCAGTCTATGGGTAATAGGACGAATAGGAGAAAGAGATTATGAGACATGAAGTGGTATTAGGAGGTAGATGTGGCAGATTGCTTGGAAGGGTGCTGATTTAACATGGGTGAATGCCAGTCACAGAGGGAATCATGGGTGAATGACAAGGCCTGCTGCATTGAGTGGACCATGAGACACTTGAGGAAACAAGCAGAGAAAACACTGGGCTTCCAGGGAATCTAGCAAACAGCTTTGAGAACCTGTGCTTTAGAATTTAAAACAACAAGGCAAGTCAAATGAGGTGATACATTTTGCCACAGAACCAGCAGGAGGCTGAAAAACTGAACTTGGAAACAAAGATGAAAGTGACAGGTTTGGCCTAGTGGTGGATAGCCAAGAAGTCTGGCCTTAGATTTCCAAAGAATAAAAGAGAGAAACATGTATTTTAAATAAATAGCTTAATATACAAGAGGATAAGTGCTGGCCATATCTTTGCATATATATGCTATATTACTTCATTTTTTAAAATTAGAGATGAGATCTTGCTCTGTCTCCCAGGCTGGAGTGCAGTGGTGTGATGATAGCTCACTGTAGCCTTGAACACCTGGGCTCAAGCAATCCTCCTGCCTCAGCCTTCTGAGTAGCTGGAACTCCAGGTGTATGCCACCAGGCCTGGCTAATTTTTTTATTGTTAAATTTCTTTGTAGAGATGGTATCTCTCTGTTGCCCAGGCTGGTCTCGAACTTCTGTCCTGAAGTGATCCTCCTGCTTCAGCCTCCCTCATAGCTTAAATATGCTGTATTACTTTGTATCTCATGTCAGATGATTTGACTGTCTTATTTGCATTTGTATGTAGTTAGAATGTTTGACACACACATATTTTCCGGCGGGGGCAGGGGGCACGGAGCTTGTTATGGAAACAGTTTGGAATTTGAAATCTGACAAGCCTGAATTTCAATCTCAGCTATTACAGGTCATTGAGCAAGCTACTTATCTGGTTTTTTGAAGGAGATTCTTGTTTGTAGGATGGAAATAGGAACACCCAAGTCTGGAAGGGTTAAATGAGATAATATATGTAAAATATCAGTAACAGTGTCTGCTACTCAGTCAGGGCTAAATGGAAGTGAGTTACTCTCTCAAGGAGAAGACAACAGAATGGTTTTCTTCTTCTTCTTTTTATGGAAAGGATAGAAACTATTAAGAGAAGAAACACAACTGGGGGGCTAGAACCTCTATTCATAAGAGAGAGGCCATAATTTGTGTTTCTTAAAAAATGTAAATTGCTTAGGAGGAAAGAAATGTTAGCATTTTAAGATTATGTGGTCAGTTAAATAGTAAAACACATTTCAAAATGTATGTGTTACTTAAGGGTTCCATGCAAAAATTATCAGAAATTAAGCTTTGCATATTTGCTAAGTATAGTGATTCATCTGTATTTTAAAAATATGTATTAATAGAATTACACAGTGGTCAGGTTCAATTATTAAAAATGCAGTTTTTCTCACTGTGAAATTTTAAAGCATTTGTGTAATGATGGTCTTTTAAAACCTTGCTGCTCATTATGGCAATTGAATCATTGAAGAAATGTTCTTTTTTGTTTTGTTCAATGTTGTTGAGCCATATCTTTTTGGCGTAGGACTTTTTACTATTTTGTAACTGTTTCTTTCGTTTAATACTAAGAAATTTATTTAAAACATATTTTAAAATTATAAGAGCAGAACCAGCATGTTAGTTTTAAAAAGAGTTCCTTATCATGTCTAAAGATTATTGGGAAATAAGTCTTTTTAAATTTCTTACAGCTAATATTGTCATTCTACTTTTTTACTTTAATGAGTGTGATCCTGGAGAACATTCGTTGGATATGCTTTAATATTTTTTTTCTGATTTCAAGGAAGAAATATCTAAAAATTTCTAAGGGTGTATTTTCTTATGAGAATGCTACATTGCCTATATATTGTTACATCATTAGTTAAAGGTTAAATAAGTATGCTTCATCATTTCTGAATAATACACTATGCATAAGTGATACTAAAATTTTCTAGTTATATGATGACCAAAGAAATGTCAGTGGCTTAACAAAAAACAATGTGGGTGTTGAATTTCTTTTGATTAGTTAATCATTGTAAACATTTATAAACTATGTTCCTCGTGGATATCTGCATTTTTAGATAATATGTGATTTGTACAGCCATTCTTAAATAGTGGAAACTTACAAGAATTTCAAATTTCTGTGCCTGGTGGAAATAAAATAAATATGAGACATGGTAAATATTTGGTTTTTGAATCTCTTACATAATGTAAACAAATGTTACTAAAATAGTACTTTATGTCTTAGGGTTCTCCCATTTTAAGTATGCACTATCTTTAAAAATTTGAGTTTTATTTTTTGCTGTCGTTTGAACAGGTGTCTCAACGCTTGTACCTACTGCAAAACTAAACATGCCAGAGGAACTTTGGCCAGTTATCCAATTGATGAACTAGTAGATAGAGCCAAACAATCTTTTCAAGGTAAGAGTTTCTAGAATTACATGCAAGATTAGTCTTCTTAATAAGTTGTATTAGTCTTCTCAGTAACACTTCAATCTAGATAACTACTTAGCTTTCTGAAGAGTTTACAAATATTTCAGCTTAACTAATAGAAGATGGTAGCAGATTTAGGCACTCGGTATGTTTACATTAATTATTCTTCTTTTACTGTTTTTCCATTTTCTTATCTCTCGAAAATAAGTGACATATTTCAGACTTTATTATCTATCTCTAGACTCCCTGGAAAGACAACACATAAGCAAATGAAATGAAATCCATGAGCCTCTGATATCTGTTAAGATTTTATGGACAGAGTGAAGTTCTCAGATTTCTCTTCCTTTCTTTGGCATTTTTAGACCATTTAGAAAATAGACTTAATTAGGGTTTCCAGGAATCTTTGAAGGAGAAGAAGGTAGATTTTCCTATCAGCCAATAAAGGAGGCTGCCTTCCTTATTTACAGGAATGTTGGAGCAGTAAAGAGTGGTTCTAGGGGAGAGTCCTAAGGAGAATAATGCTTTGTGTGGGGTGGCTAGCTACGTCTGAGTCATTGCTGGCTGAAAAACGTGATTACCTAGGTGTCTCTCAGCATATAGTAAGACTTATCTTTAACCTTAGTCACAGTTATGTTGACATATAACTGGTTAAACCGTAAACTACTTCTTTTGTCTTTGTTTATAAGATGTGTAGGTAACAGTGGTGTGCTTTTACTCCCAACCTGAGGTAGTCTATTGTCTCTTAATCTTGTGGGTTAATAGTTACCGGCAGTGTACTTTTCCTTTTGGCAAATAACCTGGAGTGCTACTTTCAGTACTTCAAACCCTGAATGTCAGAAAGTATGAGTTCTAAACCCATTTCTTTATTTAGTCTGTATAATGCTTTTAGCAACATGAATTTGGAGTGTTCCTTTTAATGAGAGAAATATACCCTTGGGTGATTTATTGACACCTCCCAACAATTTTTTCTCTATTTTTTCTCAGCTCAGTCCCCTCCTCTGCTGTTCATATTCAACTAGTATTGAAAGAGAAATAAAGGAAACTCATTGACTCTTGCCAGTGTTCTTGTTTTATAGCCAAGTTATTGTTTAATGTGAGGAAAAACTTGGATGGTTATCTTTTTTGCAACATGACTATTAACTTATAAGAATTTTTTAGAAGGGGCAAAAATTTGCACAGAAACCTAATCTGTTTGAAAACGATCTTTGCTTGCATTCTTAATTGGTGTTTTTCCATGTGTCAGGTGATGAGGATATTAAACATATATGATCTATCTACCAAACATTACAAATTAGAAGGCATGCAAATTAGTACTTTTTCAACATTATACATTTCTAAGTGCAACTGTGTATAATTTTTAAAAAATCTTCCATTTCATTTTCCTTGAAAATTAATTTGGAAGATACAGAACTGTAAAAATCACCATATAGAAAGTGAAAGTATTCTCTCCACACCTGCATATCTATCCTCACTTGTAACTTACACTAACATTTTGGCCTAATTGCTCATGACTTTGTATGGACACATTTATGTATTATATGTGACTTGAGGAAAAAGACAAAAACATAATTTTTACAAACTGATTATAAAATTTTTCTAAAAATATTCAATTTAGTTAGCCCTCTGATTTATCTTTAGAAATGGCCTCTGAGCAACAGAGGTACATTATGTTGCTTCTTTAGGACTTCAGTTAGGTAACACTGTCATAACCTACTGGGTTGGGCCAGTTAAGGTGAGTGGTTCAGAGAACATATCAGAGGTTAGCAGTGATTTAGTTGCAATTTGTAGAGAAAGTATTAGAAAATTACTCTTCTCATCATGGGTAAGATATGTATCTTTTTATTCCCAGCCATAAAGTTTTTCAGTTATCTTGTTATCCATGTATTAGACCTGAAACTGAATGCTATTTTTTGGATCCAGTGTGTTCAGGAATGTTTTAAGTCCTCAATTATTTGGTGCTCTTTGCTATAGGCAGAGTTTGGGTTTGAAACACTGCTCTGTTCACCAGCCACATGATCTGAATGAGGTGTCTGACCTCTCCAAGCTGTGGCTTTGTCATTACTGTAACATTTACTGTTGTTTGTTGTAAGAATTTGAGGTAATGTATGTGAAGGAATTGGCTGTGTCAATATTATAAACACTACATGTTACTTAAATTAAGGGAATTTAAAGTGAATCCAGGAAGAGAAGTCTAATTTTGAGTGTAAATATTGAAACACCCATAACAGACATTAATGATTAGAATCAAATGACAATTTTTCTTTTGATTCTAAAATGTTTTGTGAAAAATTTCTGTGTGGATAGAAATTATTTAGTGTGACGGTTATCTTTCATTTTCTAAATTTGAGAAATACAAATTCATGCTAAGGGTGGCCTTATAATTCCTTTTCAGCAAAGGAAATATCAATCTATAAAGCTACATTTTAAAGACATTGAGTTAATAGCATTGTCTTTTTTCTGCAAAAGACATTGAGATTTTAATGGTCTTACAGAAATCCCAAGTTTGAGCTTTTCATTTCTGAAGAATAATTATAAGGATAAATATAATAGAAGAAATAACCCATTTTCTTATTTCTGTGAGTTTTGTATATTTAGTTCTTTAATCATTCAGGTGTTAGGAATATTTTGAGGGCCAGAAACCCTTAAATTCTACATTTTTCTTAGATTGTCTATTCTATAATGAATAACAAACACAGTTCTATGAAAAGTTACTCTAAGACGAAAAATCTAAATATGCTGCCAGTAAATTTTAGTACTATGCTTAAAGCCACTCTGTCAGTGGAAGTTAAATTTCCCATCCTTAGAAAGGCACTTCCTTTCTTTCCTTCTCTTAATTTTTTTAATAGCTCCTGGGTGTCAGAAATACACATTGATTTTCAAAGCTTTAGGCCAGTTGTAAAGTGGGATTAGAACCCAGCTTGCCTGTCATATGATAGATCTTTTTGATAGTATATACAATAAGATCACAATTTTATTCTGAATAGCATATTTATGAGACCTTTATATTTATAAACATTTATTTCTTGTTAGTCTAATGAATGAAGAGACTAAGGGCTAACTCAAAGGCAAGGAAACATTCAGAAGAGGTTCTGAAATAATCATGAAATCATTCTGAATATAAAATGGCTTCCCAAAATACTAAAAATGTGCTGAATGTGCATTCAGCTGCCAAAAGAATGAGAAAGAGGGCGCATTAACTTCTGAATGGATAGCACTAATGTAAAAATTATTTACGTTTTTACAATAGAAACTTTAGTTTATCTTGTACATAAAATATATTTATTTAATTGGTTTCCTAGCTTTTTTTTTTCCTCTCTTTTACTTAACCTACTCCTCTTGACGTTTTCATTGACTATTTTTACCTTCTCAGTGTAAAATGTTTTTGGTTTTTGTGGAGAGTTCGGCATATGAGTTTAAGATTTACCCCGTGACTTCTGGGTGTCATCTCGTTGTTCTCACAGATTGTTGGGGAACCTTCCTCTTCACTGCTCACCTCTGCTGACATTCAGATTTTAAAAATTCCTAGGATTAACAGTGTTTGGAGGCTGGGGTTGCTGGGCGTGACAAGGTTGCATTTTAGATATCTAGAAAACATGTCAAGCGGTGACCAGGACTTTGTTGGGGCCAGAATGAATTTACAAGCTAGTGTTTTCTAGGATATTTGTATTGATTTTTCTCTAGCAGCTAATCAATCAGTTTCAGTTGTATAAGTGATGGAGCAAACCTTTTTAAGTGTGCTGGGTGAGTGGTGTGGAAACAACACCTTTCACTGCTGTCTCTGGAATCAAAATGTAGAAATGATGGATGAGCTGTTTTTATAGCTTTCGTGTGCTTTTCTAGATCTCATTTGTGTGTTGCTACTCTTTTTCTCTTTCATAAATCTGGAGAGCCCCTGCAAGATAAGTGGCATAAACTGGTTATGGAAAGGTAAAATAAAGATGAAATATTTAGAACAGGAAGAAAATTTCTTGATACCTAGTGATTTCAATATTAATGTTGGAATTTAAAAAAATAAATTCTGCTGTATTTTAAGACTTGCAAAGATATTTTCTATTGTATGTAAGATTAACTATGAAATACAACTGGAAAACATTGCTTCCTGCCTTTGTAGAAGTAGGATATGAGCAATGTTTGATTTTCTGTTATATAAGCTTCACGTTGTTCAGTTATATGGTTTATATCAAGCCCCATTTAACTTTAGAGATGATTAGTATATATTGATTTTGATCCAAGATCAAAAAGTGGCCAATAATTGCATTCTATTAATTTATATGGCAGTTAAATTTAATGTCTCTTTAATTCCTTTGTCTTTTCATTTGTGCTGTATTTAAATAAAATTGAGAAATCCATGTTTTCTATAGGATTAATGATGTTAATTTACATGTCTATACATTGTCAGCTTCCAAAAAGGATTTTGGGCAGCTTGCACTAAATGATTGTATGTAATAGACCATGGAAATAAAAGCTGTATAAAATGCTGTATTATGTTTTGAAAGAGAGAAGATAATTTCACTAACTGATGAATCTTGGCTCTTCAGAAGCATAGGGAAATAGGGTGATTTATATAATTTAATATGAGTATATAAAAGGAAGTAAATAGTTTACCATGAGAAATCTACATGTTTCTAGGCTCTAAACACTGAGAAGAAGTATTTTCATACATCATTTCCAAAGAAACATTGAATAATATAATGAAAATGCTTTTGATTAATAATATATAGAAATTAATGATATGTTTTCTACAGGGTTTTTCTCTGTTGACTCTTACAAAACCCAAAAAATATAATATTAAAATATATGTTTACAGAACATATTTATGAGAATTAAATAAATGTAATATACATAATGCACATAACTTGATAGGAGGCACAATGCCTAAATAGCTATTTATCAGATATTCAGTTTAAATAAGCTAAGAGTAATCACTTTGATTTCAGGGAATGTTAAGGCTATCCATGGCAAGAGCAGTATAGTTTACGTGGCCTTTGTTCAGATTTCTGAGTTTCTCTCAGTGGTGTTCAAACCTTTCTTAGCAACAAAATGAACCCTTTCTTCAAATGAAATTTGAAACAGTAGAGACAAAACTGCTGTGGTTGAAACAGAGGTGGGGTCCTGTTTAATGAAGCCTTTCCTAGTAACTTAGGATCCAGCCAGAATCTGCTGGTTTAGATTAGTGTTTCTTTGGTGTATTCCTTACCACCCTAAACCAGGGGCGGTAGATATTTCCTTAAATGGCCAAATAGTAAATATTTTAGGCTTCACGGGCCATAAAGTCTCTGTTGCAGCTATTCAGTTCTGCCCTTGTAGCATGTAAGTAGCCACAGACAATATGCATGAATGGGTATGGCTGCGTTCCAATAAAACCATATTTATAATAGGAGTTAATGATGAAGGGGCTCCAAGGTCAACTTTGGGGAAAGCTAACTTAAATTTAAAAGGATTCTACATGACAGAACTTTCTGTTGTCCCCTCTCTGCTAACACATTGTAAATCCCCAAGAGAAGGATATAATCTTTAGGAACTAATGTTGATCTAAAAGAGATCAGTTTTCTCAAATCTGGCTATTTATTTGAGTCATTTCTCAATCTTACAGAACCAGAAACAAATTTCTATCTGTGTTCCATCCCTGATAATTGCATCACAGTTTCTGTGGATGGAGCCCTTGTGTTTTCTAAAACACAGGTGATTCTATTGTATAGCCAAAGTTGAAAACTAGGACTGAGAACTAGGACTAGTCTAGACAATTTTTTGATTGAAGCTATAAAATGAGCTGACCCTGTCAACTCTGTAGTGAGAGGGAGTCTGAGGAGGAACCCTAGTTGATTATAAAGAATGGCTAAGTGAGGGAAGGTGGAGGGACCACACTGTGTTGTCAATTTATTGATACCACCCTAGGTAGGCCATGGATGGTTTCAAAATCCAGGCACTTATTTAAGTTAAAAGACTCAGTGATTTTTGTTATCATCTAAGGCATCACAAAGAGTCAGTTGACATTTAGGGAGTACTTACCGTGTTATGTGTAGGAATTAAAAAGATGAAAACCACATGCTTCTTGTTTTTAAGGACTCCTACTCCTCCTAGTTTAGAAGGAACGAGAATAGCAAGTTGGACAAATGAAAATTCAACTGTACAGAACTAGGAACCAAGTGTTGGGTTACCAAAAATCATTGAGACTTTTAATTTAAATAAGTACCTTTGGATTTTGAAACCATCCCTTACCCATCTAGGGCGATGTCAGCAAATTGACAACACTGTCTTGCCCCTCCACATTCCCTAACTCAGCCCATTCTTTACAAATCAACCGAGGTTCCTTCTTAGAATCCCTCTCGCAGAGAGGGAACTCTAACGGAGTTCTTGTGAGCCACTGCCACTGGATTATGCTTCATATTCAAAATAAAATTTACTGGCATTCTGAATCCCAAGGTTTATGTGATGCTAGAGGTCTATGAAAGAAAGAAACCAAACATTGGCTCTGTCACGGAAGTAACTGTTGGAACTGTGCAGTTGATATTTTTCCATTCATTCAACAAATATTTGTTGAGCATTTATTAGAAGCAGTTCCTGTTTCTGCTAATAGGCACATGCTTCAGAAAAGCTGTGATAACGATACATTATTACAATCAGCCTTTGATTACTTCTGCCAGTGAGGTGGGGAGGACAGCAGGCGAGGTTTGCTGATAATTGAGCAAACAGTTTATCCTTGCTGTGGGAAACAAGGACATGATCCCAAGGCTCTTTTACAGATGACATTTGTTCATAATTCTGAGTTTTCATAGTTCAGAGTATGTATAACCCAAAGTACAGAAAATCTGGAGCCTCTAGAAATATCTTTTTGTACCTACTCTTATGAAAACCATAATCACTCCTCACTGCTGTTGGTGTTATTTTTTACTCTGTTGTGTTCTACAAAACAACTTATAAATGTACAGTTAAGTATAAAAGATCTATAAAATTATGAGACCCTGGGGAAACAGATGAGAATAGAAAATTCAAGACTGGGTGGGAAATTGGGACATAGGAAAGTCCGCCATAGTCACATGTGGTTTCTAAAATCAAGCTGCAGTTTGACTCTGAACTTCTTTGAAGCTTGTTGTCTTCAGGGGGGAAAAGTACCAGCTTGACATTAGACTGGAAAAGAGTTTCCACACAGAAGCTCGTATAGGGAATACTGAGGGCAGTAGTAGGTCTCAACAGTATCGCTTCAGCACTCACATCCTGTGTTTCTGAAAGTTGTCTATTTTGGCATTCCTTGTTAGAATTTGAAGACATACCCTGGAAAGCATCATACTCCGAAGAGACTTCTTGGGAGGCTAAGGCAATACAGAGTATTTGCGACTCACTGGTAACTCAGCCCACTTCCATAGCCATTGGGTGCCATAAAGGAACCCTGATATAGAGGCACACTGGAGGTCTGTGGTCCCCAATCTCCGGGCCACAGACTAGTACTGGGTCCGTGGCCTGTTTGGGAACCAGGCCACACAGCAGAGGTGAGCGGCGGGCGAGTGAGCAAAGATTCATCTGTATTTACAGCTGCTCCTAATCTCTTTCATCACCGCCTGAGCTCTGCCTCCTGTCAAATCAGTGGCAGCGTTAGATTCTCACAGAAACACAAACCCTATCGTAAACTGCGCATGCGAGGGACCTAGGTTGCGTGCTCCTTATGAGAATCTAATGCTTGATGATCTGAGGTAGAGGTGAGGTGGTGATGATGCTAGCGCTGGGGAGTGGCTGCAAATGTAATAAATGTAATGTGCTTTAATCATCACGAAACCACTCCCCTCCCCCACTTCTGGGACATGGCAAAATTATCTTCCATGAAACTAGACCCTGGTGCCAAAAAGGTTGGGGACCAGTGCCATAGGTCATTTTGTGAGGTTATATATCTAGATGCAGGAAGAAAGATTAGAATTCGTATTTATTTGTATTTTTGCATCCTTTACATTTTTCTTTTTGTGTGTGTTTCATATTAGTACATATTAGTATATATATAACTTATTAGTATAATAATGTGGGAATATAACTAATGTACATCTCTGGGAATACATTTTTAAATTTTTAACTGGTTCAGGGAAGTGATATTAAAAAATGTGGAGACTACTGATTTAGAGGAACAAATGGCCTGCCGCAGCATTTTCCATTATAAACGTAATTCTTGCATCCAGGCATTTGGTTTGAATAGGGCAGCAGAGTTCTGTGTTCTCTATCAAGATCCTGAAGTGCCCATGTTCTGTTTTGATTGAGTGAAAATCCATCTGCCTTTGAGATCAAAGAAGCAAATAATGAAGTTTATGCCCTTTGGAGGAAAACTGATGTACTTAATGAAGACTCTTGCCTTCATCTTCAGACAGCCACGTATCCCTGCTCAGAGGTAGAGAAAAACACTGCTCTGTTTTCCCATTTGTTTTCCCATTACTTCCGTCCGTGTTTTAGGACACCAGAAGACTGAACCAAGAGGGAATTACTGTCAGGCCTATGTGGTAGTGTGTGTATGGGTTTAGTAGGAGCTTAATGAATATTGAAAGAGTGTCTAATGTAGAATTGATTATGCCTGATGACATTCCATATATGACTTGGAACCTATAATAAAAATATAATATGGAAAAGCTATATTTCTAAAGTGGGCAAGAGATATTGTTTAGTTACAACTGCTCTTCCAGCACAGTTGAATACTCTTATAACGTGGGGCTGATATGTAGTAGAGGTGGCTTTCCAAAATTTGCAATGGAGAAAATAACTCACTTTGGGAAATCATTTCCTGATAATTAACAGTTGTCTAACATTTTATTAAAAGGGTGAAGGGTATGTCCACTTAGGTCCACATTTATAGTTATAGATAAATATGTATTTGCTTAGATATTTTTCTTTTACTAAATGGAATTCTATGAACAATTTTTGGTGACAAGAGATAAAAGTTAACCAAGTGTTTGCTTTTACAGTCTGAACTGAGGCTGATCAGTCTCTGGAGTGATGTTGGTGAACTTTAAAGGCTGCAAGTTGGTTTTGGAAAGTTGTTTAATGGAATTTTAATAGCTCTGGAAAGATGTGAAAGTGATACTGCTACCTGGTGGTTTGTAAACCTGACCTTTGTGAGATGTTTTCTGGGCAAAAGTACTACTTTGTGATGCCAGCAGCTTTTATTGATTCTGCAGACTCTGCAGTTTTCTAACACTGACTGTCAATTCATTCCAGTTGAAAAATTATTAAATTTCTTCTCCTGCTTGTGTGGATATTAAATTGCAGTAAACATACTTGCACAATGTCAGGTACGGCGAGCACAATTTTCTGCATGGAAAAAAAATGTTTGTTAGTGGGACCTTGGCTGTTCTGCAGAGGTTATAAATTTCTGCGTTTCTTTTTATTTGTTGCTCTCAGTTATGTTTTTTATTTCTCTTGGTGAATTCCAACACATTTCTTGTTATTTGTAATGTAAGAAAGAAAAGTTTGATTTGGATTGCTGACTTTTTAAAACACACACTTTAGTTCATCATTTCTGGACGGTGAACAGGAGTGAAAGCCCAGGAGTAAGAGGATTTAACTAGTGACAATATAATTGGGTACGAATGAGAAAGATTTGATGAAAGAGTGAATTGAATGAAAAAGGAAGGAATGATTAGATCATGATACACGGCACATAGATCTTTTTGATTTGTTGAATTTTAGTTAAGGAAGGTGAATGATGGTGAGATAGTAATCATTTTATAGAAGTAGATTTTAAACTTTATGTCTCTGCCAATATCCCCTGGACCTTTGGGCTATCTGGCCAAATTCCCAATTCAGTAGCCTTGCCAAAGACCCTGGAATTTGCATTTTGCAAGTGAATTGTTCCAAATGTTTGGGATGCAGATGACACAAAGACCACTTTTAGAAACTTTTGTCTAGGGGACTTTCTTGATTAAACATACTAAGATATGTGATCAAAATATTAAAGGGAAGTGGGGAAGAAATGTACCATTTATGTGAGGTAGTGAAAGTCCAAGCCAATTTTCCTCATGTGATAGATGTGGGGACAAGCTCCATTCCCCCCACACCAGACCTTTCATCAGATTCTTCTGGGGAATTTTAAAATACAGATTCCCAGCTCCACCTCAAAAGATTCTGATTCTGAGCTAGGCTTACATGCCTGGGAATGTCTATTTTAAAAGCTCCACCACTCTGGAAATTCCTAACCTAGATCTTTTTCGGATTTTAGCTCTTCTTAGTCTGTATTGATTTTTCCCTCTTTAAATATCACTTTTTTGGTACAGTTTGAGTTGAGCCTTTCAAGGAAGAATATCATCACACTGTTAAAATTTGAAGAACACAGGGAACTTTAAGTCTCTTAAATGTATTTTATAAAACAAATATGCCTGTATTATGCAAATAATTCTTCACTCTTTATCAACATGAGTGTCTTCAACTCTAGTAGTAATAGCATTAGTAACATCTTTTTGGAAAGACAATTCGAATACTATAGGAGAAAAAAAAGATGTGAATAGGATAGGATTACAGAAGGAAAATTGTGGGCTTGAAGATGAAATAGGGGCTTCTTAGAAGAGGAGGAACTTGAGTAGGGCCAAGAGAGGTGTTCTGCATCTGGAGGACAATACAGTTCAACGCTGATCGAAGTCCGTGAGGCCCCATGTGATCTGGCTGCACTCTCTGTTCCAAACTCATCCTGTCACACTGTCTCTAACGTGTTAGCGTCCAACTGTTCTTCCTTAGTTCCTTGAACATAACACGTGTGTGCTTCCATTTCCTTTAAAAGTTTTTCCCTGTGGTCTTTGCTTGGCTATCTTTTCCACATTGAGGTGTCAACTTAAATATCACCTCCTCAGGCCGGGCGCGGTGGCTCACGCCTGTAATCCTAGCACTCTGGGAGGCTGAGGCGGGCGGATCGCTCAAGGTCAGGAGTTCGAAACCAGCCTGAGCAAGAGCGAGACCCCGTCTCTACTTAAAAAATAGAAAGAAATTGATTGGCCAACTAAAAATATATAGAAAAAAATTAGCCAGGCATGGTGGCGCATGTCTGTAGTCCCAGCTACTTGGGAGGCTGAGGCAGTAGGATCGCTTAAGCCCAGGAGTTTGAGGTTGCTGTGAGCTAGCTGACGCCATGGCACTCACTCTAGCCCGGGCAGCAGAGTGACACTCTGTCTCAAAAAAAAAAAATATCACCTCCTCATAAGGCCCTTCTTTGCTGCACCTTTTGAAGGGAGCATTTTCCCTCTTATTCTTTATTATCTCATTCTGTTTATTTCCTCCAAAGCACCTATAATTTATACTTTGTATCCATTTATATGTTTACTCATTTATTTAGTGTTTGTTCTGAGAAGTTAGAGGTTGGTGAGAATGCCCTTTTCATTTGTCATTAGATTCTTAGAGCTTGGCATAGCACAGAGCATCTGGTAGGCCCATAATAAATACTTGCTGAATGAATGCATGAATAAAAATAATTTATAATAGAATCCTAAGGAATTTACATCTGTTTAAAAACTTTTTTTTAGGAGCAAAGCATAGTTACATAATGGTTGTCTACATCTTCATCTTATTAGGAGAAACATACAGTACTTGCTTTTTTAAAATACTCTCCCGACTGGGGGTGAAGTGACAGGCTTTAATGGTGGGGGTAAGAGTAATAGCCATGTTCATGAGTCAGGCTGATACAGGATTTGTGTGTATACCTGATATGTAGACTGATCAGAGCCCAGAAATATGGTGGAACCCCAGATCCAAACCCAGAGTGTAGTCTAGAAAGTCATTAAAACAAAGAGATTTGATTCAGAGATCAAAGGCAGAGTATGAAACCAGAAAAGTGAAGAACAATGAAACCTAAGCAAATGGAGATTAAATGGGAGAAAGTGCCAGCTGATTTATTAGAGTGGGCCACATTGTTTGCCACTTGCAAAGTGTTGGCCTTGACTCGGGGTTTAAAGGTCATGCGTGCAATGGGCAAAGCCCATTTTTGACATGAAAATTATTTGATATATTTAAGCTTAGTCAGTTTTATATTATGCATAATTATTTGCAGATTTCATAAATATATTTTTTAAAGAATCTAAGATTAAACAAATCTGGAGAATCTAAAATTTCTCTTTTCTTCTCTCTGTATAAAGAGTGGATAAACTCATCTCAATTCTCCTCTTCAACCATTATCTCTGATCATACTGCACCGCATAATCTGTTCTTCAGTCACCAGAATTTTTTCTTCAGGTATCACGGACAGTGATTACTAGGTTTAGATAAAGTGATTTGTTTAAATTTATATCTTCTACTTTACCTCCTCTGCAATTAGGACTGCTGGTCCTTTATCTTGATATCACAATTAATGTTCAGTAAATGCTTTTTGAATGAATGTATGCATGCTTGCCCCTGTGATTCTCAGAACTGTAGAATGGAAACTTGACCCTTTGCCTTACTAACTGGAAGTAGTAAGCATTCCCAGAATGAGCTTTGGAAATGTCTGTCTGTGGATCCTGGAGTTTGAAGAAATAGCCAGCTAGTATTCTTGATTGGTAATGAGAAAAAGATGGATTGTGAATATTAATATATACCCATACTATATTATATAAACAAATATAATATTGTTTGATATTTGAAACAAAGTAAATCTTTTACATAGGAAATGTTGAAGACAAATGGAATTATTATAAAAGAAAATGTTTCCTTTGAAAAATTATATTGCTACATATTATATACAAGTGAGTTCATTTGTTTTTACATCTATATTTGTTGACTCTGGTTATGTGTGTTTTGTCAGACTTGAACTAACTTATATGCAATGGCCTAACCTTCATTTACAGTTGTACTGACTTTGAGATGTAATTCACTATGTAATTAGTTTTAAAAGTAGGGGGGCAGGGATTGGAGAAACTTGGCCCTATGTTAAGTAAAGAATAAATTGAATAAAGTTTTAAAATAATTTCTCTAATGGAATACACAGCATTAGAATATTTCCAGCAATAACATATCTGAACTAAATTTTCAAATAGTAAATACTTTTTGTAAATTCATAAATATTGCAATCATGTGAAAAATAACCCTTTCCCCATGAATTTTGAAAATTTGTAATTTTTTTACTCAGATCATCTAACATTTTGTATTTTATTGTGTTTTTTGACTTAAAATGATGGCATTTAAAATAGATTACTCTGAGTAAATATTAGAGAATGAGATTTTTTCTAGCACATTAGCCAAGGTTAGTGTGTACGTTAATCTTAATTATTACTATTATTTGTTTATTTAACAAACATTTGTTAAGTACCTATTAAGTGAAGAGTTTGTGATGGTGAAATGCTATTTACATTTTACATTTTCTGTAATGAATGCTGGAACATTAAGATAGTTATAATTTCTAAATATGACTGATAGCAAGTTATGAAACACATATATTTTTTTCTCTTCACTGAAATATAAGACTTCTAATAAATAAGGTGCTACTTAATGATGATTGGCTTTTTCAGAATAAATAAAGGAGAAACTAAATGGAAATATGGACCAATGTATTTTAGGTAAAATGTTATTTCTCAAGTTGGATAGCAGCTAATTCTTGACATCTTATTATATAGGCAGCCACCATATTGCTGATTATTCTTAAACATGGACTCTAGGTATCAAAATTACCATCCTTAAATAAATACAAGTTTATTTTATATGCTGCTTAGTATTTATTATATCCTACCAGCAATAAACATAAAATAACACATCACTGATTTTATTCCTTATTTTCATTCTTTTTTATTTATGATAATGATTGGTTTTGATGGATACAGTTGTGATTATAAATATAATTCAGACATTATGCTGTTTTATGTGTCCTTATATAAATACAGTTATCTAATAAGTGGGTATCAAATAATTTTCTTTGCACTTTTACTTCTAGCTTTTCATGTCATCCTCATATTCACCTAGTGAATTATAACTGCTGGTGCCTGTTATCCCTATTTTACTGAAGCACAGGGAGGTTATATTTCAAGTCTGAGGAAGAACATTAAAGTAGAGATTTCCTGATTGATGGGCCAGTGCGTTTTGCACTATAGCATGCTACTCCTCGGGGGAAATGTTGTACTCAAATACTTGGTATTGCAAATGTATTGGTTGCTATAGTGCAATTTAGTTTATTATGATAACTGGGGTCATCAGTTGGGATCATTTTGAGAGAAGCCCTCAGTGGAATTGCAATCATAATGTTCTTGAACGGCGGCCCTGACACATTTCCCAGGTCCTCAGTTTCGTTGTCCATAGCTGTTTCAAAAGATTAGATACCAGTTAAAAACAACAGAATGCTGAAAATCAGATCCAAGCAATAACTTTAGGCCCTAGGAACCTTAATATATTATGAGATAAGTGTTTTAATATATATATTGGTAAACAAGACTGCATTTAAGTACATGCACTAAAAAGTTCATTGAGGTACATTTAAAACTGCATGCTGAAATTGTAAAAATACCCATCCCTGTCAAGTTTGGAGATTGAAAATACTTAAAATAAAACTCTAGATTTCATATTTTAGAAATGTACATAAAAAGGATATAGTAATGATGTTAATGATGCAGAAAGATTAGTTGTGCTACATATACCTATTAATTTCAGGCTTGGAATCCATGAAGATACTCAGTCTCCAATATACCCAATCAGAATAGCTTGATTGCCTAAAATCTATGTTCTCCTCATGACACAGATTTGCATTAAATGAACTGTGAATTTTAATTTGAAATGTATTTGCAGACCAATTCCTATAAAAATGGATTTACAGCTGGAAACCAGGTACTTCAGAAATGCTGAGTAAATTTTGTTCATCTCCTGTTGCCATTGGTGCCTGTTTTTAATTTTAGGCAATTTTATTTGTGACCTGCTCTTGTTTTGCTTTACTTTTTCAGAATCACTGCTCCAAAGAAAGAAAAAAATAAACCCACTTTTGTTCCTAGTTTATTTGCAAACCAGGTCAGCCGCCCTTGATTAGCTCTCAGTTGGAGGATAATTTGAACCTTGACAGATTGAACCCAAACAGCAGGGTTTCTCTCGTCTGGCCAACAGATAGAAAAAATAAAATAAAAGCTAATTCCAGTTCACAAGCTGTACAACAAGACTGAATAAATGTGCAACTGTTAATGAATAGCTATTTCAAATATTTACAAAAGGCCCAAGAAAAAAGAAAAGATTAGCATCTTAGGCAGCTGTTCTAAGGGAAACCTATTAAAAATAAACATGATAAATGATGCTCAAGAGCTAATATATCTGTCAAATATCAAAAACACTCAAACAAAAAACTGCTTCAGAAAAAAAGCTGTTAAGACCCTTTTGGGCACAAGGGCTACCTTGCTTTGTGTTTTACACGAGAAATTTGTTCTCATTCTTTTAAAAATTTATCCTTTCTAGCTCCTTAAATAGATTCACACAGATATTGTTTTATAGATTGTGAGGCCATGGGTGAGTGGATAGAATCATTTGAGTTGTATCCATTGTGATTAAATTGGTTAGAAATTTTAAAATGTACCCATATATCATATAGATGAAAACATACTGTTAATTGTTATTTTATGGGATTGCAGGTTATATAATGGTTTGACTATGACAGTAACATCATTTTAGCATCATGGCAATTTTGCTAGGAAATGCTACATAAAAACGGAAATTATTACTGAGGACTTCGTTCCCAATGCAGATTACAGGTACAGTTATTATATTGCGTAAATGTGCCTGACAGTGTTTCTACAAACCCATTCCAGTCTCTTTGTGTAAAATACGCTTTTCTCACTAAGCTAAAATTAAAACAAACTGTACTTGACAAAGTATTAGTGAATTATATAGTGGAACCTTGACATTCAAGACTAACCATTCTTGTTTTTAACTATCTCTCCATACCTTGAAAGTCTGTGGAGAGAAGCAATTTGTATTTTCTGAGGCTTGAATTTGTGTTTGAATAGCTTCTACTCTGAGGTTCAAATGGAGGCTCTAGTCATTTATTTGATGAGTGAGCTTAGCCAGCGGCTCAGCATTTCTGTCTTACTGTAATAGTAAGTCTCGTGCAGTTATTTTAGTTGTAAATTAATAATCTTAGTTTCTGTGTGGAAAATGTCACCTAAAGGAAGGCCAATTATTAGTGGTATAACCTTTGTGAATTTAGAGATTTGTAGATAATAAGGATCCTATATTTGAAAATCTGTCAAATAATTTAGTTATTTTGATTTTCGGTCATTTCTAACTTATCAAAGTGTGATTCTTCACCAGCGTGTGTCATTTTGTGAAAGTTCAAAATACGTATTTGTGTTTGGGGTATATCCTATTCAGGGAGTGCTGATTTCTCTGGTGCAGATGTAAAACAGTTTAGTCATGATCTCAGGTGGAAGACAGTAAGATTAGATATATTGTGTTATTAGGGCCACTATATGTTTTGAGGCCGATTTCAGAACCAATGCAGGATTGTGGCCATCCTCAGCACCTTCTAGACAGGGTGAGTATTATTGCAGAGACCATGGTGAAGGCTGACAGAGAGCCATGGGACTTCGTGGTCTGGCCCTACCTAGCCTATTTCTCTGCCTTGACATTCCATTCTTCTCGAGGGGTGTGCTTGTTTCAGCAGTATCTTTATTGATCCAGTTCTCCTGTCCTCAGCCAAACTGGCATGATCAAAAGCTTCATAATTACCTGTCACCTAGAATAGCCTTTAATTACCATTAATTCACTCTTGTTCACTACTGTAAAGGTTAGAAAATGGGAGGGAAATGAATAAGGAGCATAATCTATAGATCACATATATCCATACGTCTATATGGATGTATAGAGGGGACATGAATAAGTTGTAAGGAGGTAAGGAAGAAAGCTAGGCAAATTTATCCTCCTTATGAGCCACATGTTGCTTATGTATAATAAACAATGCTATTCTTATATTGATGTTTAATTAGCTCAAATGCACACATGGGCCTATACTACAGGAGGGGAATTATGTTATGATTTATACATATAAGAAGAGAAGTATCAACGCTGTTGGTATTTTTAATGATGACTTTCCTATTTCTGCTGTGTTGAGAGGGTACTAAAATATCACCCCCATTCTAAAAGTAGTCTTGGTGAAATCTGAAAGGTCTGCTCCTTTTTTATTTGATCTGGACTCCATTGATAACACTAAATTTTCATGCTGCTCTGAGGTTATATTAGACCCTTAAACTTAGACTCTCTTTGTACTTCATCATTGTAATTTACACACTGGGTTGGTACATTCTCTTCAAGACAGTTTGTCTTGCGCCTCCAGCTGCTCCCCAATAGCCATTGTGCTGAATAAGCACTTATTTCAGTATGTCCTTGATACAATTAATGCAGGCATCTGCAGAAGCAGCCGTGGCAGCAGCAGCTGCAGTGCCTTATGGAAGCCAACTTCTGCTTAGCATTGTGATAAAAGAAATAGTTTTGAGCTGGAAGCTAATGTTGGCTTATTTTTAGCATAAAAAGAGTTGCACCTGCCAGGGCTAGCAGAGGACCGAGGTTTGTTGATTACACGTTCTTGTTAGTGCCATTGTTATTGGTAAAATGGGCATGATGTCATCCTTATCAAACTGAATTGGCACCCTGTAGAGTGACAAATAATTTACCCTCTGTGGTTTTATCAGCATGGGCCGTGTGTTAGAAGTGACTAGAGTGCTGAGTTTTCACAGTTGAATGGTATGGAACTGCAGAGGTGTATGAAAATGAAAGGGATTGATACTTGTAATCAGTGCACATAGTAATGGCCAAGGTGTAATGAAACATAAGTGCACATTTAGGGTAATTATGCTGCTACCAGGTGGGGCCCTGGGGCTTTGCATGTATAGAAGCTGCTTGAGGTGGCGGATGTGCAGCGAGGAATACTGCAGCACCATCTGGTAGATTCTCATTTTCTCATTAATTCTTCTGTCCCCTAAGTCTGGGCTGCATTGACTTTGAACAGCACTTCATCTGTTCAGCATCTCATCTCATTTTAGTTGGGAGCTGCTCTCAACAGTGGTATTGATATGATGTAATTCACAGTCTTGGCTATGTGAAATATGCTAAAACAAATCGTCTGGTTGGTTTTCTGTTTGAGTAACGCTAACTAATCTTAGTAACATTCACATGACCATTTAATTCTAAACCATTTACCACTTTGATGGTTATTTTTTAAATAAAATAGAGTATCTGTTTAATTTATAATAACCAAATGACCTTTGTCTTTCAAAATAATTTTAAGCATATATCTAAAAGAATAAATGGTTGTTAAAGTGCTTTTTTTTTTTTGGTCATTTTTTATATATGTTTTATTTCTATAGGCTGATATGGTTTTTGCCTCAAATATAACAAAAACTTATTTTTAAATCAAGCTTCAGAATAAGAAAGTATATGGTGATGGTTATCCAACAATATGAATATAGTAAATGCCACTGTATTATACACTTAAGAAATGTATAGTATTCAAAAAAAGAAATGTAATAGTATTCAAGGGTTGTATATTGTATATAGAAGTAAAATGCTTAAAACTTAGTAAATAATTTTTAGTGAATATATTCAAATAATATTAAAAATAATATATTTAAGGCACCTAGCATGTTAGTAGGTAGTTCCTATATGGTTGCCTTCATTATCAATATGAATATTAATATCAGAAAAAATTTAAAAGAATCTATAGTATATATTCATATAATACAGTCTCAATGAAGTAGCATCCGATGGCTGATTTTTTATACTATTTTATAACAGTATGCAGTATATCAAAATAATTCGGACAATCGTCTAGAGTCCGAAACTGACATAAGATAGTGATTTCACAATTTCCTTAGTAAGTACAAATATAGCATTTATATGGTCTGAGTGTATAGGAGCTTTCTATAAATAATAGAAATGCCTCCATTAAAATTTTCCACTGAATCGCCATGCATTTTGTCATTTTATTTCCATAAATGTTCCTAAAATGGAAAATGAGAGAAAAACATAGTAACTTTTTCCAAAAACCACATGAATGCTCCCACTGATGTCCCTGAGGTCAGTGTAGTACCACAGTGGTGTGGAGAGCTTTTCTGTTGATGACACTGCTGTCATTTGAATGTCCCATCACTGATTTCCAGCCTATGTCCAGATACCTCAGGATCCATGAAAGGATAGAATTACAAGCTATTTTAGTACCTTAAAATGCCCAACTGAATTTTTTTCCCACAATTCCTCTGAATAAGCCCATTATAAAAGATTAATAAAAGGTATCTCATTTTTTCCCCCTATTTTATTTCTATAAACTCATTTAGGGCAGCAATGAGAAGTGTGTTATCTTTTGGGAAATTACTTGATTATTACATAATGTATATCGTGGTGGTAGAAAGTTTATCAGCAATACTTTATTTCTCTCCTGAAGTTTACTCATTTGTGTACAAAGCATTAAAATGCTCATATGTGCTTTTTTAGGCTTAGGGTTAGGGTGCTTCTGGTTAGTGTGCTTTCAGTCTTTACACTGAAACAGGATCTGCACTTTTCACCATCATCTTGAGTATCATCACTGGGTTCATCAGCTTGGAATGGAACATGGTATTGGCAGGGAGAGATATGATTAGGCCAAATTAACTGGATGTTTCCAAGGAGTTGTTACTAGGGCTTTCCAAATAACCCTTACTTGAAGAATTATTTCACCATCCTTTGTCCATTATTTTATGAACAGTAGCAGTTTTCATGCTTATTTTAAGAATCTTTGGTTGCAGTTGATTTTTGAGAGGGGTGGTATGTACAACTCCTGTGTCAGTGTGTTGCCTGAGTTGATTAACCACAGCCACGAGAGGCACACATTTTTTTTGGTGAAAAGTGTGGATCCTGTTTCAGTCTTTAGTTAGTCTTGTAGACTGAAACAGGATCCACACTTTTCACCAGCATCTTGAGAATCATCACTGGATGCATCAGGTTGGAATCGAAAATGGTATTGGCAGGCAGATCTATGTTTAAGCACAGGTAACTGGATATTTCCAAGGAGTTGTTACTAGATCCACCCAAATAACCCAAATTATTTGAAGCGTTATTTCACTATAGTTTTTCCATTATTTTATGAACAGTAGCAGTTTTCACGCTTATTTTAAGAATCGTTGGTTGGAGTGGATTTTTGAGAGGGGTGGAAATTGCAAGTCCTGTGTGGGTGTGTTGCCGGAGTTGATTAACCTCGGCCACAAGAAGCACACTTTTCTTGAGGTGAAAAGTGCGGATCCGGGTTCAGTTAGACTTTAGACTGAAACAGGATCCGCACTTTTCACCATCATCTTGAGAATCATCACTGGATTCATCAGATTGGAATTGAGAATGGTGTTGGTGGACAGATCTATGATTAGGCCAAGGTAACTGGGTATTTCCAAGGTGTTGATCCTAGAGCTATTAAAATAGCCATTATTTGAAACATTATTTCACCATCCGTTGTCCATTATATTATGAACGGTAGCAGTTTTCACGGGTATTTTAAGAATCCTTGGTTGCAGATGATTTTTGAGAGGGGTGGCATTTGCAACTCCTGTGCCAGTGTTGCCTGAGTTGATTAACCACAGCCACAAGAGGCACGCATTTTTCTTAGGAGATAAGTGCGTATCCTGTTTCAGTCTTTAGATAGTCTTGTAGACTGAAACAGGATCCACACTTTTCACCATCACCTTGAGAATCATCACTGAATTCATGAGCTTGAAATTTAAAATGATGTTGGCGGGCAGATCTATGCTTCAGCACAGGTAACTGGATATTTCCAAAAAGTTGTTACTAGAACCAGCCAAATAACTGTTATTTGAAGCATTATTTCACCATCGTTTGTCCATTACTTTATGAACAGTAGTAGTTTTCACGCTTATTTTAAGAATCCTTGGTTGGAGTGGATTTTTGAGACGGGTAGCAAGTGTAAGTTTTGTGTTGGTGTGTTGCCGCAGTTGATTAACCTCAGCCATGAGAAGCACATGTTTTTTTGAGGTGAAAAGTATGGATCCTGTTTCAGTGTAAAGACTGAAACAGGATCTGCGCTTTTCACCATCATCTTGAGAATCATCACTGGAATCCTCAGCTTGGAATCGAAAATGGCTTTGGTGGTCAGATCTATGGTTAGGGCATGGTAACTGGATATTTCCAAGGAATTGTTACTAGAGCCTTCCAAATAACCCTTATTGGAAGAATTATTTCACTGTCCTTTTTGTCCATTATTTTACGAACAGTAGCAGTTTTCACCGTTATTTTGAGAGTCATTGTTTGGATTGGATTTTTGAGAGGGATGGAAAGTGCAAGTCCTATGTCGGTGTGTTGCCAGAGTTGATAAACCTCAGCCTTGAGAAGCACCCATTTTTTTGAGGTGAAAAGTGCGCACTTTTCACCATCATCTTGAGAATCATCACTGGATTCATCAGCTTGGAATCGAAAATGGTGTTGGCGGGCAGATCTATGGTCAAGCACAGGTAACAGGATATTTCCAAGGAGTTGATACTAGAGCCATCCTAATAATGCTTATTTGAAACATTATTTCATCGACCTTTGTCCATTATTTTATGAACAGTAGCAGTTTTCACACTTATTTTAAGAATCTTTGGTTGCAGTTGATTTTTGGGAGGGGTGGTATGTGCAAGTCCTGTGTCGGAGTGTTGCCTGAGTTGATTAACCACAGCCACGAGAGGCACACATTTTTTTAGGTGTAAAATGCAGATCCTGTTTCAGTCTTTAGATAGTCTTGTAGACTGAAACAGGATCCGCACTTTTCACCATCATCTTGCGAATCATCACTGGATTCATCAGCTGGGAATCAAAAATGATGTTGGCGGGCAGATCTATGATCAGGCCAAAGTAACTGGATATTTCCAAGGAGTTGTTGTCGTAACTTCCAAGAGGCCCTAGTGAGTGATGGCATAGAAAGCTGGATTGCAGTGAATTGAGTTGCTAAGGGGAGGTGAGGAAATCAAAGTAGCCAAGGTTTGGAGGTTACGGAGTAGTGGCAGGTCCAGAATTCTGTGTAGAAGAAGATTAAGAGTGGCAGTCCCAGAGTGGGGCTGTGGTTTTAAAACAGCACACTGATTTTACTTAGAGTTATGTTTATTTGTACCGGCCTGAAGGGCATTGGGCTTGGGATATAGAAGTAAATAATTGGGATTTTGGGGGGAGATTGCTAAAACCCCATAAAAGCTACCCTTTGGTGCCCCCAAGTATGGAAAGAACAGAAATGGTGTGATAGATGATGAAACTGTATGGAGGAAATGGTATTTTTACATTGGGGGCTATTTACGCATGTTTCTAAATGACAAGGAACAGGGAAGTAGAAAGCAAGATTTTACCATTACCGGAGAGAGGCATCCTAGTTGATGGGAGGGTAACTTCAAAGGAGATAGGAAAGGATGGTAGGATTAGACAATCACAAGACTATGGACATTTCCCACCCTGACAAAACAAGGTAAAAAGAGAGTTTATATCAAAAAACTTAAGAAATTTTGAACTGATGAGAGGAAGGCTAGAGATTTTCAAAATGAGTAATCTCCAGCTCCTTTAGTAAGTAGGTAGCAAGATCATCCACTCTCAGTAAGCACTGGGCATTTGAAGAGAATGGTTGTATATGACCTAATCGTTATATATCTTTGCAGACCTTTGAATTGATAAAAGAAAAATAACAGGAATGCTTACAAGTCTTACAAAATGTTTCAGTGTTTAGAATTAAAATATTTCGTCTTCACTGTTGTTTCTTGGATGTGGGGGCGGGAGGTTGGAAGACTGATTCCAGCAGGGGGCAGCAGCGCTGTAAGCATTTAATTTGGGTATATTCGTTCTTCTGTTTCCTTGGCTTTTAAAAGTTAGGTAATAATGTGTTTTCTGTCTCTATTACCTTCACTAATGAAAAAAATATAGGGCCTGTAAAGCTATTTAATAATCTTACGATTTATTAATTTATTAGTCTCACATTACTAAACGCAGCAATTGTGGAAAACATACAAAGGTACTAAAAATGATCCTCCTATATAATAGTTCCATTTGAAGTATTTTGGTATGACTTAAGCCAGATTTTGTCCTGTTTGTGTGTTTTGTATAATGAGAAATTCTAAAAAGGCTCACCAGCTTAAATAGCTTTAAAAGTATAAACTCTGGGAATATAGGACTAATTGGGCTTCTTGAAAGAATTTTTGACATATAAACATTAATTTTTATTGAGCATGGACAGAATTGAAAAAGGCTAAATTTACACGTTAAAATAATGTGGCAATTTAACTACAGATTCAAAATTTCTGAAAATGTAAATAAAATATAGGCCATGTTTTACCATCTGTAATGAATTAGCATTCCCATTTTTAAGCTGCTGCTGGGATTTTTGAAGCTGACTCAGAATCTGAACGCACTGGTGAGTTGCTGCTGATAAATACAAGAACCTGTAGTTTAGAACTAGCAGGGCTGGACTGGTGATTAAAAAAGTCCCTGCAATTTTAAGCAGCAGATTTTTCCTACTTGGAGCAGGAAATAAGGGTATATTTTCTGTACAGATGTTGCCAGTACCAATGAGGAAGATGAGCTACAACTACTTGCTGCTAACATGTCAGAACATTCAGGATACCACTGCTGTTCAGTGTGGAATCATCCTTGGAGGAAAAAAAAATTTCCGTCAGCAATTGTCTGTTACATAGTGGATCTACATTAGCAAAACGGCAATATTGTGTACATTGATGGGAAGTTGCGTACTCTGGATTAAATTTGTTAATATTTTTTCTTCTCATTTCCAGAGCTTTTATTTTGAGCAGACTGGAGATAATGATTTTTTTGGAAAGAATATGAGTTTTGAAGTTAGGCAGACCTAGATATGAATTCCGATTCTGTTGCTTCTTAGCCATTTGATCCTGTCAAACAAATTTCTTAAATTTTCTGAGCCTCAGTTTCCTCATCTGTAAAAGAACAGTAATAATATCTAGATATTATTACTGATAATAGATAGAGTTGTAACGATTCACATTCTTTGGAGAGCCACCTCAGTCTGACACTATGTCTACAGGCCTGAAAATACATAAATAGAGGGAGAAGAACAGCCTTGGCCTGATTTGATCACTGTGCCATTCGGAGGAAATGATGCGTATCTAGGTGGTCTGTTAAGGTCACACACCATGTTAAGATTTGTGATACTCCGAGTAGCAATGACGAAATAAGTATGGAGATTTAGCATTTGTTATATAATAATGTATCCAAATTAGTATATTAATTTCACAGATAATAAATGACTTTTGTGGTTAGTATGTTGTTATTATTACTGCTTTTCCCTTGGGTGGAATTATTAAAAGGAAAAGTTTTTAGTGAAAATTTTTGGTTTGCTTCAGAATTGAAACATTCTGTTGACTTAAATGCTTATACATTGTTTCTTGGGAACTCAATATATTCTGATTGTGTAAGTAGTAACAGACAGACCTAGAATTCAGTGTGTAATCATTAAACATTTTGTTTTCTTTCCTTACAACGATGAGGACAGTTAGTTTTCTTCTGAGTATTTTGCTTTAGCATCTTTAATTAAGGAAGAACAGTTGGAAGGTTGACTTATTCCTGGTATTGTGGCCACACACACAGAGTCTGTCTGTCTCCTCTCTTCTTTATTATCAATCTTCTTATTACATATTAGACTTCTAGATATTATAAATTTAAATGCTAACCAGAACCAGCTGAAAAATCAACATACTTATTCAGTCAATACATTTATGTGGCATATAGTATGTGCTAGGTACTGGAAGGCCTGGTGGTGACAGTTCAAATTCTGGCCTCATGGAGCTTATGTTCTAAATGGGAAATGGTATAGACTGCTATGAATACGGGAGAATCAATAAGCATTTATAATGTGGTCTATCAGTCCTGTGATGGAGAAGGTTTGTGTGGTTAGGGAAGCTTTCCTGCAGGCAGTGATATAAAATATGGAGCACGTCACCAAAAATATATTGGTAACAGCAATTATGACTAAGAGATATGAAAGTGCTTCAACTATTAAATAAGCACAGCGATTCTCACCTTGACAGATTTGTAAATGTCATATACAAGCCTTTATAATCTAAAACCTAAGGAGATTTAAAGAATTTTTATTCTAATAACTTCAAAGAGCCCTTGGAGTTTTCAGATCCTCCCTTTGTCTAAAATTGCTGGCCTGTTCCCATCCATCATCACAGAACCTTCAGGTGTCACAGACTGACTAGGACCAAGATGTACCTATCTGGCCATGATACAGGTTGGTCTGAGCTCACTGCCCTGGGGCTAAGACCTGTGTCATTGATTTACTAGTGACTCACCATGTGTCGCCCTGGTTGGCCCTGACTCTGCTTCCTCGTCTGTACTTCAGTATGAACTCAGAAAACCTGTTTGCAACCCTAAATTAGTTCTGGGTACATTTTTTACTGTTACTTATCCATGCATGACTCATGACTCGGTCCTTGTTTTATACTTGTGCCTCTGGGTCATTGAGTCTTCCTTCTCCTAGAAGCAGAGTCTCTTAACTTATCCTGTTTTGACTTGGCCCTTGAATGTTTGAAATGTCTGTAGCTGGCTCTGTATGGTTATAATCCTAGTTCCTTAGGCTGGGAATTTTGGCTATTTGTGGTCTCTATTTCTAGCCTTGGCCCCAACCACCACACTTCCTGCTGTTCCTGTGAAACACACCTGCTTATTTCTCCATGTATGTCTCAAGCTTTCCTACCAAGATGATGGGTTTTTGCCGACCTTGTTTTCTTTCTTCAGGCTTGAGCTCGGAATTGCCACATCCAGTTTGGGAAGCTGCCCTGATTTCTCCTACCAGAAAGAATTTCTCTTTTCCTGGCACTATTGTGTATTTAATGATATTTTACTTTTCTTCATTTTCCATAATAGTTATTTGTGCTATGTCTTATCACCCCTACTACAGTCTAGTAAGACGTTTTTATCTGTATCCCGTATGGTATCTTACACATATAGGTTCTGAGTACAGTTTTGCTAGTGGGTTGGAATGGGGACCCAGACTGTAGACAGTAACTGAGAACAGCTAGGTTGAATGCCTTCTTATCTGTTCTTATCTGATAAGCTTCTCCCTCTTCCCATGCAGACTTTGATCCATGGCAGCCCTTTCTGTGCTCACTTACCATAGAACCTACCCTGACCTCCTTCCTGTCTACACCATTGTTCTGGACTCCTTCATGTGTTAAATAAATCATTAAATCTTTAAAGCTAACCATAACAAATCCATCAGATTTTAAATAAATCACCCACATTTATGATTGTTCCAGAGGATACAGAAGTATCTCGTATCCTCGTAGAAGATACTACGAGGATAAAGAAGTAGTTGTATAGTCTTAGGACTGCTGTTCAAGTGTGCTCTCTTTGCGTTTCTGAGGACCCAGAAAACCTCTAGTACCAGCGACAAAGCCAGGCTCCCAAAAAGTGGCAAAGGCCACTTTGGTAGGGTGAGGAAGGGGCAGTAAGAATCTCTGGTTAGTTTTGAAGTGTTGTTCCTCCCTAGTCAGGAACAGTAAAGTACATCTCTTGGGTTCAAAACTGTTCTTATATGGTTAAAAAACAGTCTCAACTAATAATATTTCCTGCCTGTTATGTAACAGCCTCTTCAACAGTTTTTATGCCATTTAGCTTTTCAAACAACCTTTTTGAGTAATTATTTCTATTTTTATATATGAAGAACTGGAGATTTCAAAGATTCATTAAGGAAGCAAAAATGTATATCCTGGGGTCAAGCTTACTGTTGTCTCTGCCTGGTGTTTTGAAGTTTAAACTTCATTCTCCTTTGATACTTGACATCAGCAAATTCTTTTTTTACTTGTGGGATATCCCAGACTTCTCGCTGGTACCCTCCTTTGGCTTTTCTTTCCTCTCTGGTTCTAAAACTCATCCCTGATTTCCTAGACTTCTGATTCCCTTTCTTTTCTTCTTTTTTTTTATTGAAGTATAATGTACATACCATGCCATTACTCCATTTTAAGTGTACAATTAAATGATTATTAGTAAATTTACCAAATTTTACAGCTATTCATATAAATCAGTTTTAGAAGATTTCCTTCCCCCTATTCAGACCCCTTTGATTCCCTTTCTATGCAGTGACCCTTGCTGTTTGCTACCCATGCCTCGGATCCAACCTACCAAAACGAGAAGTTGACCAAGTTTTTGAAACAGAGCCTTTTCCTTTATAGTCAATTAAAGGTTCACTCTATTTTTCACCCAGAGCCCAACATTTTGATAATGATTGTCTTTCTACTTCTAACTTTTCCTCATTTTCTGTTTTATTGCATTTTAAATCTGCATTACTTTTCTCAGTTTCAGGCCTCTGGGGTCATGAGCAGAATTGCCTGCCATTTTCTTGCCATTGTCTTCCTGTCAGAAAATGATGTTTTGCTTAAGGTAGTAGTTTTAATTTTCTTAGAGTCCAGAGATTTTTTTAAAAATCATTTAAAAATTGAGCGATTTAAAAAAATCCTCTTGTAAATAAATTCTGTGTCTTCCACATTACGTCTAGAAAAGCACTGAGGGGCATATTTTATTATGTTAGAATTTCTGTAAGTAATTTCCTTATACATCAACATAAAGAAATTTGCCTAGGGTTTCAGAATGCTTAAAGTGGGAATGCGAGGTAATAATAACTGTTTCTGTGTATTTTGTGCCATTTTTTTTATCCCATCAAAGAACCTAAATTCTTTCAGTTTTTATAGTGTTTAAATAATCAAGATGCCATAATATATCATGATATGGAACTTTTCTGTTTATAGTTTTTTCTATGACCTATGTCTTATACTGTATATACAAAGCCTCCTAAATTTATATACAACATGGATTTGAAAACATATTTGGAAGTTGGTTATCTGAAAGTCAAATAATTAACTTATGTTATAAAGAGGGGAGGGTTGCTAAATAAGAAAAGTTTATAAAATTTGCTAATATTGGTTCATGCACACTTGAGCAACTCAGCAGGTGGAAGAGAATTCACTCATGACTTGGTGGATGGGTTGTGGGCTACCTTGCCAAGGGACTGTCAACTCATTGAGAATTAGGGGAGTCATCAGGATCTTTCTTTCCCATGAATTTTTTTTTTTTTATACACAAGAGCCAGGTAATCTTTCCCACTAACTCGTCAACTCTTTGTCTGTCTGGAACTTTATGTATCTCTCTGTATCTGATCTGATACTATATTCTTCCAGATAGCTAAGCCTTTCTCTCATCACTGTTCACTACATAGACTAGTGATTCTCTAAGTGAGATCCCCAAACCAACAGCATCAGCATCTTGGCTTTCAAACTTTAAAGAACATCACAGTCACATGGCCAGCTTGTTAAAAACAAAGATTGCTGGGCCCCATCCCCGGAATTTATGATTCAGTGGGTCTGGAGTGGAGCTTGAGAATTTTCATTTCTTTCAAGTTGCAAGATAATAATGATGCTGCTGGTCCAGGACTACACTTCAAGAAACACTGAAAAAAAGACTTTCCTTTCACTATCAGTTTATGATTCCCTCTTTGCTGTATATATTCGTAGCATATATTTTGTGTATATAACTCGAACAGCTTTCATTTTTAGATTCTGAAGATTGATTTTTAGCTCACTCTTCTTGTGAATGGACTCTTTCTGTTGTATCCTCTAACTTCATCTCTTGTACGTGGACAAGTTATTGATTTTGCTATGTTTATCTAGACATTTGATTGAACTTGCTTATTAATTATTAATGCTGTAGCTTTTTAGTTGATTCTTTGGTGCTTTCGAGATAAACAGCCATATTCTATTTTTCTCTCTGAGCTCTGCCTATTTCTAAAATATCTGTGAAACATCTTTCACAGCTGTTAGCATTTTGCTTTCGTTTTCTTTCTTTCTTTTCTTTTTTTTGTTATGGTTCTATTTCTCAAATCTATCCTCTTTGTTTTTATGTAATCTGGAATCTCCTGTTTTAGCCTGCAAAGTAGCTAATACTTTTTTTATTCAAGTATTAAAATGCACTCTTTTTGGAAACTGTAACCATCACTACCATCAAGATGTAGAATAATTTCGGCACCCACCAAAATTCCTGTCCTGTTAAACCCTCTTCTCACTACAAGCCCTGACAACCACAAATTTGTTTTGTGTTCCTCTGATTTTGCCTTTTCCAGATGTCATATAAATGGAATTATATAGTATATAGCCTGATGGGGTTCAGAACATGTCACCCCAAAGTATGGCACCTTGGCATATTGAAAGTTTTAAACTGAAGGGCTGTGAGAAATGGCAGGTGAAGGAAGGATTCTCTGACCTTCCCCAGGACATAAGATCATCATGTAAGAGGTGCCTCCTCTACACCTGAAGTAAAGGAGCAGCCTCATCTGCAAAGACAGAGGGACACGGTGGAATCTAAATAAATAGGCCTTGTTAAGCCTCCCCCAGTTTGCTACCTTTCGCTCATACTCTTTTGTCCTATCACGTTTTTCCACTTTTTATCAAACCTAGTATAAAAACACTCCTGCTTAACCATTTCCTGTTTAACCATCTTCGTTTCCTTATGAAGGCTCCTGTGTCACACAACACTTATATTAAATAAATTTGTTTGCATTTCTCTTTTTAATCTGTCTAAATGTTCTAATTTATAAGACCCAGCCAGAGAACCTAGGAGGGTAAGGGCAAAAGATGTTGTTTTCCTCCCCTACAAGCCCTTTTAGTCTGGCTGCTTTCTCTTAACATAGTGTATTTGAGATCTGTCCATATTGTTCCATGTCCATTTCTTTTTATTGCTGAGTGGTATTTCATTGTATAAATGTAGCACAATTTGTTTATCTGTTCATCAGTTGAAGAACCCTAGGTTACTTCCAGTTTTGGGCAATTATGAATAAAGCCACTATAAACATTTACATAAAGATGTCTGCGAAAGCATGTCCAGTATACTTTCTGATTTTCCTACTAGGTTTTTCATTTCATGTAGTCTTTACTTATTATCATATGTTTTCTTCTCATAATGGCTTTGTCTAATTCCTAGAGTCAGTGTCCTTTTGTGTGTTGTTAAGAACAAGATTCAAAAGCTGAAAAAAAATTATTTATTTATGTTATTTATATTTTGTACAGATAGGAATTAGTCTCTCTTTGGCACTTTGATTTCTTTTCTTTTTTTGCTTCTGAAACTTATGTATGCTCTGAAATGGGTTTTCTTTGCTTATCCATTATGAAAGAGAAGTCTACAGTCATTTTTGTAGTACAGATAAAACTACATACTTTAAGTATTGCTGTGAGTTCTGACACAGGACCCCACCGATAATTCCTCCAAAAGGACCTTCCCAAATCCATAATGAAGGAAATAACAAAACTCAACTCTCAGTAGGTGGCTGGATGGGCAATGGAGCGTGCGGAATGAGATTTGAGCTCCAGGCTTCTTATTTTCTCTGCATTCATTGTCTTCCCACTAGTTGCGTTTTAATCACGACAAGTATGACTAATTCCAAGCAGATGCCCCTTTCCCACATGTAGTAGGGAAAATTTTAAAACAGTCCTCGAGATTCTCATCCTCTGCTGAACATGCCTGGTATGGTTCCTTCCCCTTGACTGTGGGTGGAACTTATAAATGTGGTGGGTTATTCTTCCAGTGATTATATAGCCACATGTAGCTGTTGAACATTGAAATATGGGTAGTGTGAGCAGCCAAATGTTTTATTTATTTAATTTTAATTCATTTAAAAATAAATAGCCGCATGTTGCTAGTGGTGGCTCTAGTTAATAATGTGTTTGCCGAAGTATTTGGGGTGAAGTGTACTAATATATACATATTATTTTGAAATGCGTAAAAATGTAAGATGGATAGTTATGTGGTAAAACAAATATAGTATAATATTTATTATAGAATCTAGGTGGTGGGTATATGAAGTTCACTGCAAAATTATTTCACCTTTTTTGTATATTTAAAAAATTTCCTAAATATAATGGGAGGAAACCTTTCAGTGGACTTTACTGAAAAAAAAAATTATCCCCAGTAAAGAAATGTCTAGTACCAGATGGCTACACTGGTGAATTCTATCAAAGACTTAAAGAATTAACACCAATCCTTCTCAAATTCATCCAAAAAATAGAAGAGGAGGGAACACTTTCTAACTCATTCTAACAGCATGTTAAAAGGATTATACACCAGCACCAAGTGGGATTTACCCCATGAATGCAAAGGTAGTTCAGATTAAAATCAATATATTATACCACATTAATATAACAAAGGGGAAAAAACTGATCATTTCAATTGATGCGGAAAAGGCATTTGACAAAATCGAACACCTCATCATGGTAAAGACACTCAAAAAGCATAAATAGAAGGGAACTTTTTCAACATATTAAAGGACATTTCTTAGAAACCCACAGTTTACATCATACTCATTGGTGAAAGATTGAATGAAGGCTTTCCCCCTAAGATCACAAATAAGATAAGGGTGCCCACTTTTTCCACTGCTATTCAACATTGTATCAGAATTTCTAGTCAGAGCAATTAGGGGAAAAAAAGTAAAATGCATCCAAATATTAGAAAAGAAGTAAAACTCTCTCTTCACAATGACATGATCTTTAATATAGAAAATCTCAAAGAATTTATAAGAAAGCTATTAGAGCTAAGAAATGGATTTCTCAGAGTTGTAGGTTATATGATCAATACACAAAAATCAGTTGTGTTTCTCACATCAGCAATGAACAATCTGAAAGGGAAATTAAGAGAGCAATTCCATTTACAGTAGCATCTAAAAGGATGAAATACTTAGGAATAACTTTAACCAAAGAGGGAAAGGATTATTCAGTGAAAACTCTAAAACAAGCTGGGCATGGGTGGCACATGGCTGTAGGCCCAGCTACTCAGGAGGCTGAGGATAGAGGACACTTGAGCCCAGGAGTTTGAGACCAGCTTGGGCAATAGGGCAAGACCTGTCTCTTAAAAAAAAAAAGTGATAAAATTATAAAACACTACTGAAAGAAATTAAAGATGATCTAAATAAGGATGAAGATATTCATGTTCTGAGGTAGAAGGACTTAATATTGTTAAGATCTCAGTACTACTCACAATGATCTATAGATTCAACATAATCCCTATCAAAAGTCCCACAACCTTTTTGCAGAAATAGAAAAGCTGATTCTCAAGTTCTTGTGAATTCCAAGGGCCCTGAATGACCAAAGCAATCTTTAAAAGGAACAAAATTAGAGGACTCACACTTCTGAATTTTAAACCTTACTACAGAGCTACACTAATCAAAATAGTGCAGTATTTGCATAGGAATAGGCATACAGATCAACAGAGTGGAACAGAGAGTCTGTAAGTAAAACCATATATCTGTGGCCACTTGGTTTTTGATAAGAGTACCATGTCCATTCAGTGGGGAAGGGTAATCTCTTCTCCAAAGTGGTACTGAGGCAACTGGATTTCCATGTAAAAGAGAACAAAATTAGACTCTTACCTCATAGATAAAAATTAACTCAAAATGGATATAAGAATTAAAACAATAAGACTCTCAGAAGAAAACATAGAGGTAAATCTTTATGACCTTGGATTTAGCAGTGGATTCTTATATGTCACCAGAAGCACAAACAGCATAAGAAAAAAACAGATAAGTTGGACTTCATCAAGTCCAAAACTGTCATACATCAAAGGACGTTATCAAGAAACTGAAAAAGACAACCTACAGAATGAGAGAAGATATTTGTAAATCATAAATTTGATAAAAGTTTAATGTCTAGAACTTGTGCAGAACTGCTGCAACTCAATAAGAAGACAAACACCTTGATTAGAAAATGGGCAAAGGGGCCGAGCACAATGGCTCACACTTGTACCCTAAGCTACTTGGGAAGCTCGGGTAGGAGGATCGCTGGAGCCCAGGAGTTGGAGGCTGCAGTGAGTGAGCTGTGATGATGCCATTGCACTCTGGCCTGGGCGACAGAGAGAGACCTTGTCTGGAAAGAAAAAAAAACAACAAAACAGAAAATGGGCATAGGACTTGAATAGACATTTCTAGAAAGAAGTTAAGCACATGAAAAGATACTCAAAACATTGTTAGTATTAGCAAGATGCAAATCAAAACCACAATGAGATACAATTTCACATCTGCTAGGATGGCTATAATTTTAAAAAATAGAAAATAAATGTTGGTGAGAATGTGAAGAAATTGGAACCTTTGTACATTGCTGATGGGAATATAAAATGGTGTGGCTATTGTGGAAAACAATTTGTTTCTTAAAAAGTTAAGAAAGTTAGAATTAACATATGTCCTAGCAGTTTCACTCCTAGGTATACACCCAAAAGAATTGGAACAGGGACTCCACAGGTACTCATACATCAATGTTCATTGCAGCATTATTCACAATAGTCTAGAGTTGGAAACAAACCAAGTGTCCCTCAACAGATAAATGGATAATCATAATATGGTATATATGTGCAATTTAATATTATTCAGTCATAAAAATGAAGTTCTGATACATGCTATATAGTATGATGAACCCTGAAAACATTATGCTAAGTGAAATGAGCCAGACACAAACTGACAAATATTGTATGACTCCACTTTTTGAATTTGCCCACTCTAGATATTTCTATGAGACAGAAAGTAAGTTAGAGGTTAACAGAGGCAGGCTGGGTGAAGGGAGGCATGGAGGATTATAGCTTCATGAATACAGAGTTTCTGTTTGGGGTGATGAAAAGTTTTATAAATAGTGATAGTAGTTGCACAGCATTGTGAATGTAATAAATGTCACAGAAATCTAAAATTAAAAGATACTGTTAAAATGAATATTCAAGCTATAGACAGGGAGAAAATATTCTCTTTTATTTGGCAAAGGATTGATATTCAGACTATAAAGAATGCTTACAGTTCAATAATAAAGGCAACTGAATTTTAAACCGGGCAAAAGGTTTGAACAGATGCTTCACAAAAGAAGATATGAATGTCCAAAAAGTATATTAACAGTGTTCAGCATCATGAGCAATGAGGAAAATGTAAATTTAAATTGCAATAGCATACTGTTATACATTTACTACAGTCACCAAAAATTAAAAGTTCGACAACACTAAATGTTGGCAAGGATGTGGAACAACTGGAATTCTTATACATTTTTACTGGAACTGGAGTTTCTACCCACTTTTGAAAAAGGTCTGACAGTTTCTTATAAAGTAAACATAGACCTGTCCTATGATCCAGCAATTCTACTTATTTACTGAAAAGAATTTTTTGAAAAACGGTCCTCAAAAGACTTGTACAAGAAAGTTTATAGCCATTTTGTTCATAACAGCCAATAATTACCAATAGCCATGTGTCCATCAATAGAAGAATGGATAAATGGAGCTTATTCACAAAATGGAGTATTATTTAGTAATTAAAGGGAATGAACTGACTTAATAACGGGTGCATTTCAACAATGTGCTGAGTAAAAGAAGCATTACTCAATGCACAGGGTATTATTCCATTTACATGCATCTTTAGAACTAATCTTTGGTAGGGAAAAAAATGACAATATTTGCTGCCTCCAACCATGGGTGTGTGGAGAGATTGTTTGATAAGGTGCATGGGATCGCTTTCCAGAGGAATTGGTGGTGGTCTGTATCTTTAGAGTAATTTGGATTACACACGTGTATACATTTGGCAGAACTCAAGATTTGTGCATTTCATTTTATGTAAATTTTGCATCAAATAAAAAACTAGTTAGCGATATGAAAGAAAAATTAATCTAGAGTTTCGAAAATGTTGGTCATGCTGTGACATAAAACAACTGCCTGTTTATGGGACTGTTTTAGCACTTGCCTTGGGCATTACAGCCTGATGTTTTGCAGTGTACTCACCACATATGTTAGTAAGTAGTGCTGAAAGCTACATCTTATTTCTTATTGCTTAATTATCCATTTGTAGACTCTAAACAAAATGCACAAATAGTGTTTATGGAAGTTTTCCTTCTGAAGAACTTCCTCTCTAGTGATAAAATAGTTGGTGCCCAGATTGGAACACTATAAGCATTTGTGAAGGAAAAAAGTGCTTGGCATTATATGTGGAAAAATCAGTGTGCAGTTGATAATTTGGTATATTTTCAGGAAAGAAAATGCATTTATAAAATCACATTTTTCTATTAATGGCCACTGTAGTTTCATGCAATTTGATGGAAAATAAATGTAGTGGTTATCAGAACTTTCTGGTGACATTCAGAGTTTTCTCTCCAGAGTGTTCTAGTGTTTCTTCAACGCTCCTTAAAATAAGAATCACCTGGAGTGTAGGTTCAACATCTACTTCCCACACTGTCTTCCTGGAGATTCTGGGGATCAGGCCAATTAGGTTTTTTAACAAGTATATCAGGTGATTTTCATCAAATTGGGAACCATTGTACTTAGATTATAGGTAAAGGCATCAGACAGGAAGTACTCTTATAATTCTTAATGTTGACCAATAATAGGTTAATAATTCAATATAATAAAAAACAAGATAATACTATTGGATATTTATTAAGCAATTACCATATTCCCGTCCCTCTTCTGAATGCTTTTTTTTCCCCATTAACTTGTTTAATCCTCACGGAAGACAAAGGTGCTATTATCTTCTCCTATTACAGATGAAGAAAGAGGTGAAAGAATAAATAATTCTACCTCCCACTCTCAACCTCCCTTCCCCCAACACACACCTGGCACAAAAGTAGTAGGTGACAGGGTCTGGCTTTAAACCTAGACATCCTGGCTGCAGAGCTCATGGCTTAGCCAGTAATTTACATGGCTACAATATGGGAATGGCTCGTCCATTTTGAGGGTTGGAAGGAATTTTTCTACAGGAGATTGATGAGGTGTACTCATGGTCCAATGCCTCAGTCTTCCCTCTCACCACTCTCGAGCACTGGTGATCCTGAGCTGAATAGGAGTTGGAAAGCTTTGGCCTGAGCTCTCACACAATCACCTGTTAGCAGCTAGAAGGTGGGCGTGCCATAGCCTGACCTCATCACAGGTGAATAAGACTCTGCATGATGTGCAGATCATGAGAGGTGATGCCTGGGAAAGCACTGGACAGATGCCAGGTGGTGTCAGCCGTCCTCTGCTTCTTACACCGTCTCACTCTTTGTTCCCCATCCTGCTTATTCCTTATGTGCCTATGGGGCTCTTCTGCTTTTTTGATGATCATCTATTTTCTTTTCACATTAGTCTTGTCTCCAGAGTTTTTTCCCCTCAACTCTACTTTCAGTTGCTGCAGCATCCTTAGAGTTGCTGTTATTTTTGTCTTGCCTCTTCTTCAGCATTTTTGTGACTTGTGGTTGTTGCATATGTATCTCTATTAAAAACAAATGTTTCCACACTCCCTCCCCATGACGGAACCTTACTAAAAAGTTGAATTTGATTATGGTAATCTAGAAGACATGGGGACATGGTACACTGCTCTTCAGGGATGCAGTCAGCAAAATCCAGACAGTGAAAAACTTTGCAGGACCGAAGACCCAGTTCTTCAACAAAGAAAGAAGTTGGGGGTAGTAGGAAGGGAATGGGGGAGAGAGAGATGGAAGTGCTGGACTTTACAGATTAAGAGATTTAAGAGACAGTTGCAATATGTAGACTGTATATGGATCCTTACTCTATAAACTTTTAAGAAATGGACCATTATGAAACAATTACAAAATTGAATACTGATGAATTTGAAAAGTTATTTAAAACCTTTTTAGGCATGATAATAATAAAATATTTTTTAGATGAAATGACATATCTGAGATTTGCCTCAGAATGCCCTTGGGGAGGGTGTGGACAAGTGGCCATGGGTTGATACTGTTGAAGCTGATAAGTACTATACTGTGTATTTATATATATATATATATATGTTTCAAATTTTCTGTAATAAAAAGTTAAAATATGGTTTCATAACCCTTCTTCATCTACACAAACCTCCAAAATTAATAAAGCAGTTCTCAGTTTAAAACTGATTCTAAGGAGTTTTCATTTACTTCGTATTTACTATCCACATCCATCTTGGCCCGGTAAGATTTTCTTCCGGTATTTTCTGACAGGCTTTTTTCTAGATAAGCCAAACTTCTTGGAAGCAGTTGCCTTAAGCATCTGTCAATAGAGTCTGATCAGGTTGGTTAAATTGAATGAATTAACTGAGGCAAAGTCAAGTGGATGAAAACCTCCTGGTCTTCCACTAAACATCTGCTCCTTGTGACAGGCTCACAAAGGTCACTTTTACTGATTTACCTGAGTTGAATTTGAGAGAGCAGGTGCAGAGTTGTTGGCTTCTTTTGTCCTGCACCTGTCTTACCTCAGGTAAGTAGAAACAGCTGTTGAAAGCAGAATAGCATTACCCTGTAGGTGGGTCTGGAATGATCCCAAATATGCGGCTCTTTGTGCTGTCTCATTTTAAATAGCTGATATTTTTGACTTGGCATCACAAAAGCAGCATATTAGGACGTCTTAGTAACACACTAAATTCTTTGGGATTTTGACTGGAGTCAGTTAGATAATCATGATTCATTCAAGTTGCTACACTGAATGCAGTTTATAGCCTACTGCCCTAGAGTGTTTGCTGGCCCTTTGCTTGCCTCAGAGCAAAAGAACAATGGGGTTTAGTGTGCCTCACTCCCCTACCTTATAACTAAATGGTTCTTGGCATAGTCAATTTAGATCTCATGCCTGTAGCAACTGGCTTTCAGTAACAAGAATAAAGAGTAGGGGTTATATTTTAAGGGGTATATGGCTGGATTATTTGAGTTGGGGGGCCTGACCATGGGGGAAAGATAATGTAAATTTTAAAGTGTATTTGCCTTATTGCATAATTTTTTGTTCTGGACATAACTACACTTATTTATGTTGTTTCTGAGGTTTTCTATCTTGTAGTATGCAGAGTATGCAGTGGTTAAATATTTCTGTACCCCAGTCAAGCACTGTTCTCCTATTTGCTAAATCTGTGTGACTTGGGATAAGGTATTTAACATCTCTATCCTCAGTTGCCGATTCTGCAAAATGAGGATAATAACAGAAGTAACTTCATACAGTTGTGGTGAGGATAACATGAGGAAACATATGCAAAGGGCTAAGCACAGTGCTGGGCATGGAGTAAGTCCTCAAGAACTTGTGATTATTATTATTAGTGGTAGTAATAGTAAACTAGTATGTGAACAAAAAGATTGGAGATGTAATTTTGGACCTTTCTTATTAGTACAGAAATTAACATTATTTTGGGCTAATAATATGGTCCTTGTCAAAGCATTCAAGTGGTATGATTACAAATGAAATTATAAATACATAAACATGTTTCAAACTTTTTGACATATAATTGTGTGCTAAGTATGTTTTAATTATGGAATTGTTATAGAGATTGTTGGTACTTCTTTAGCTTATTGGCTGAATACTAAGTATCTGAAATGTTATTTTGGACTCAGCCTGATGTAATAATTTCTAGTTCAGCATGTTATTGATCTCAGCTATATGATTCTTTAAAAAATTAGCTTACCATTTTTTAGTTAGGAATTGTTTTATAGATTAATATACATACATTCAACAAAAATTTTTTTATTCTTACCATACCATTCAGATGGTCTTAAATTAACAGCGATAAATTTACCAGCATTACAACTTGGAAGAATTAACCTCTTAGGCTATACTCTTTTATTGCTGTGCTTTCAAACATGTAGTAGATAACTCTTCATATGGCCTCAGGCAAAAACCATATTAACACCTTAAATTTTTAAAAAGTCTTAAATGAAATCTGCTTTGTTTTTATAAAGATGTTTGAGTGGTACTCAAGGCTACTTTTCAGAGTCAGAGATTTTCTATTTGGGAAAGTTCGAAGAAGGTCTTTCATTTCATGTTTGGGTTATAGGTATAGCAACTGCCCCCACGTTTCTAGAGATAGCTATTATTTTAATTTTTACACTGAGTTATGTACTTTTTAACTTTAGTTTTTGACAAATAAAAATAACACATAAAATACAAAATGTAATATAGCCAACACTGTTGTATGTTCCACGGAGAATTAAAAAAAATGTTAGTTTTGTCACATGCCCTTTAGATTGTTTCTTTAATGGAATAATATATTGCAGATGTCATTCCCTGTCATCTCCTACCATGTTCTCACCTACCTCTCTGCCAGAAAATAACTGCTGTCGTTGATTTGGTGTGTATCTTTTCTCTGTTTGCTTATGTGTGTGTATGTTTTATAAGTTTATAATATTAAAAAAAGTTTTCATACTCTCATATTTTTCAACTTTGCTCTTTTCGCTCACCATTTTGTTTTACAGAACTATCCATATTTGTCCATATATCTGTTTCACTCATTTTAATAGCTCTATAGTATTGCATTATATGAATTTGCAATTTATTCATTCACCTGGGGATGGACATTTGAGTTGTTTCCAGTTATGAACAGTGGAATTATAATGAACATTCTTGTATTTTTCTTCTTTTATACACATGTGAGAGTTAGTTCGGGATACATTACCCTATAAGTGGAATTCTGGGTTAACGAATATGCTTATTCTCAACTTTGCTGGATATTACCTAACTGCTCTCAGTAGTGTGTGTTTCCATTTCCCCATATCCTTGCTCAGCTTTTTATTTTTAGAATTTGGAATCAACAATGTCTATTAAAACAATGAACTTAAATACCTGTGTCTTTGTAAGATGATGGATGCATTCGTTCAGTGGATATTTATCACCGTTGCATTGATAATTTCCATTAGATTTCAGAATTTGCATGTAACATCTAACGTTGGCAGTTGTGCGAGTTCTCTCATGTCTCCATCTTGTTAGCACTGTTAAACTGCCACTGTCTATAATCATTCCTGGAAAGAGGGGACTGGCTTCTCATAATAATCTGCCCTCCTGCAAGCACTACAGTGTCCAAACACACACTTGGGCGCATGATTACTGTATGGAAATATGCATATTTTAATAGTCACTTCGTAAAGTTTTGTTCTTCAACTTTCTTTACCCATTGGCTCTTTTGATAAAATTGAGTATCTTATTTCCCTCTCTCCACTGCAGCCTCTGATATGCTGCTTGGTCTCCAACATCATTGGAGCTGTGTCAAAAAAAAAAAAAAATAGCATTCTGGTCAGTGACTGAAAGTGAACACTGACAGATAAAAATTCAGAGATTGGGGTTGGAAGTGGCTTTTTTTTTCTTTTGAAATCATTTTATGCAATTTAAAAGTGGAGTGAGGGTAAATAGATAAGAAACCTTGGTCAAAATAAAGTTGTAAGTATAACATTCGTATATGTCTATTTGACGTAAAATGCATATTTTTGCTATTTCTTAAATGAGTAGCTTCTGCTAAATAAAATAAAGAGTTAAGAATATTTATTTCAAATCAATATTGAAAGCCATGGTTTAAGTTTTGTGGTTTAGAAATAAATAGATATAGTTGGGTTTGATTTGTGAACTCATCAAATTACTGTGGTTCTTTCATTTTTCAGTTAACATTTCAACTCAGTTTAAGTTTCTGTGCCCCATTGACAGACTGAGATTACCAGATATTACCAGGTTGGGGATGGAGGGTGGGAGAGATCATCGGAATGAAAACTCCCTCCCTCTCCTCTCCCTACCTTTCTGAAAATAAACCTCTCTTCTCAAAGAGAGCTGTGGCCTTGGAACTCTTATGTACAATTCAATCAGGTTAAAATGTGCTTGGGTTCAGAAGACGATCTCAAATTATTTTCTACCTGGACCTGTACATTTGGGCTGCTATAACAAAAAAGCTTAGAATGGGTAATTTATAAACAGAATAAATTTATTACTCATAGTTCTGAAGGCTGAGAAGTCTAAGATCAAGATGCCAACAGATTCAGTATCAGTGAAGGCTTGCTCTCTGCTTCAAAGACGGTACCTTCTAGCTGTGTCCTCACACGATGCCAAGGGGGGAATAAGCTCTCTCAGGCATCTTTATAATGATGCTAATCCCATTCCTGAGGACAGAGCCCTCATGCCCTAATCATATCCCAAAGGCCCCACCTCTTCATACCAAGAAGAGCCCAATTCATAACCTTTAACTGAAGATGATTCAGTTTTGGAGATTTGTTCAGAAGTGAGTTAAGTCAAATGGAACACTACAAGAAAAGAAGCTGTGTTTCCTAACCTCCAGCAGAAATGAAGAGCGCATGAGCAGGGATGGGGAGGTGCAGGCTCAGATGAAGAATTGATTGGCATGTCCAGCCCCTGAAAGCAGAGGCTGCCCAATCCAGCCCCAAACCAGGTTGAGAGTAAGGTCACATACCATGGCCTCCTTGACCTTGGGAATCTGGTGGGCAGCCAGGAGCCCCAGACAATATATATCTGTAATATAGAAAAAAAAATAAATATTAGGGAGGTCTTCCTAGAAATAGCTCTAATTTTGTGTCTTTTTCTCACCAAATCTTCAGTTTTATATTCAGAAAATAAGTCTACTTTTTTAAGTGAGAGACCACAATATTCTAATTATATAGAAAAAAGTGATGTCTGTGTATAGTGAAAAGACTAGATTGAAATAAAATCTCTAAGGGATTATCTCAGTAGTGGAATGAAGTTATTTTAATTCTGGAATTTTTTTACTGTGAGTGTTCATTATCTTTATTTCTACAGTGAACATGAATTAGCTTTGTTTCCTAATTATAAAATAATTTAAAATACATTTAATTAATAAAAATACATTTTAAAGTAATTAAAAATACAATAAAATTCTAAGAGTGGATTATATGAATGACCCGTCAAAAATCTAATGAATTGATAAAATCATAGTTCTGAATCTGTAAAGAGGACTGTAAGGCGTAGCTGCTCTTCAGGGTGCAGTCTTGTTAATCAGCAGATATTTACTCATTAATTTCTGTGTGGGGAAGCATAGCTCCTCTTGGGTATGTGGTTTGTGATAGCTGCATTCTGGAATAAGGGACTAATTGGGCTCTTTTTACTGTTTTTACTTGGGCTGAGTTTTGTTTCATTTGCTCCTACTTATCTCCTTGTCTCCTGTTGGTTTGTATATGTCCTCCTGTCCTGCTTAGCTTTCTGCATACCTCTAGATACTCTCTTGGTCCTTAGTTATGCAGTATATTTCATATTCATTCTCTCTCTCTCTCTCTCTCTCTGCCTCCTATGATGTCCTGTTTGGAATTTCTTCTTGTTCCTGATGCTTCTTTTAAAAAAATTTTTTTAAGCATGAAACAAAGTTTATTGAGGAAGGACAAGATAGGTTTACAGAGCAAGAGCAAGATATAGGTCTAAAGAGTAAGAGCAAGATACATTCGCCACAGAATGGCAAACAGGCCTCTTGTCATAACAAAAAGGGCCTTGTTCCTGGTGATTTTGTAGGCCTCTCCAGTTGAAATACTCTGAATGAAATTTTTAGGCTAGATAATAACTGGAGCAGATTCTCTAAATAGGACTGTCACTTTGGGAGTGGCTTCTTATGGATTCTTCTCAAGAGAGCGTGTTTTTATAGGGATACTGTAATTCTAAAGCAGTCTACTCGACTATTGACTAATGACTATTTTTCTTGGCATCTGAAATTGAAGACATGGGAACTCAATTCCTCTTTCTAAGTGCTGTGGATTCAATAGCACTAGGAACAGTAAGAGTACTGATAAACCAAATGTTATTTAGATGATCACGTAATACAAAAAATATTTTTTTATAATTAATTTTTTAAAATAATTTTTTAAGAATGTAGACACAGGGCCTCACTGTGTTGCCCAGGAGGATATCAAATTCCTGGCCTCAAGCAGTCCTCCCACCTTGGCCTCCCAAAGTGCTGGGATTACAGGCATGAACCACTATGCCCGGCTCATCATGAAAACTATTGAATAGAGTAATGTTTTGTGCTACTCAGCCACAAAAACAATGCTGATCTAGCACCTTTTGTATTATCCTGAATAGAGTTGGAGCCCATCCTACTAAGTGAAGTATCACA
>CAUYRT010041674.1:0-19841 GCA_963574885.1 Lepilemur ruficaudatus
AATTGGCCAACTAAAAACATATATAAAAAATTAGCTGGGCATGGTGGCGCATGCCTGTGGTCCTAGCTACTTGGGAGGCTGAGGCAGAAGGATTGCTTGAGCCTAGGAGTTTGAGGTTGCTGTGAGCTAGGCTGACGCCACAGCACTCTAGCCAGGGCAACAGAGTGAGACTCTGTCTCAAAAAAAAAAAAAAAAAGTGAGACCCCATCACTACTAAAAACAGGAAAAAATTAGCTGGATGTGGTGGCCCCCAGCTTGTAGTCCCAGCTACTCAAGAGGCTGAGGCAAGAGGATTGCTTGAGCCCAGGAGTTTGAGGTTGCTGTGAGCTAGGCTGATACCACGGCACTCTAGCCTGGGCAACAGAGCAAGACTCTCAAAAAAAAAAAAAAAAAAAAAAGAGGAACCAAACAACCACTTCCTAAACTAAATCTTGAATGTCTGGCACTCTGAAGTACAGAACAGACTTTAAAACTAATTCATTAGTCTAAGTGATTCAGTGATTAAATACGCTGCAGTTTACAGCAAAAACTTCAAGCTGTAAGGAAACATTTATTCAGAAAGTATGAACAAATGGAAAAACAATGGGTGCAGGTAGCCTGCCCACCCAGCCTATATGGCCAGAATTTACATCAGGGAAATAAGAAGAGAACTAGCTTACCTTCAGGGAGTTTATCCACAGCATGCGTGCCACACAGCACTGATCCACTGTACGGAGGAAGCTGCACGAGGAATCGGAAAACAGAGTTCAACAAAATTTAAAACCCAACACATGCTATTTCATTAAGGTGACATTTCACTAAAACTCTTTACCCCCGCAACTTCTTTTCAAGACATTACTTTTACCAGAATAATACACGTGAAAAGTCAGTAAAACCTAGATTATTTAACTTAAGAAAAACACAATATACGAATGCTTTCAAATTATTTATCACTATTAAACAGGTCTAAAAATGAGGCCAAAAAATCAAAATGAACTCCAATGGACATGTAAATCAGCTACAATAAAATGCTTACGATGCATTCTTCTTTTCACAGGATGTTAGTGACTGACCTTGAAGGCCACAGACACTTCTGCTCGTCCCTAGTAAAGATGACTGTGACTGCCCTCTCACTGCAGCACAGCCAGCAGAGGCTGGGACCGGGTCGACAGGCAGAGAGCAGAGTAGAGCCCCCTAGAAAAACAAACCTGGGATCCCTGGCTCCCTTTTAACATAATGCCTTAAATAAGTGAATTAATGGCTAGAAGTCACATTCCTTGCTTGGAAAAAAAAGGCAAAATGGTAAGTGTCTGACCTCTTTGTAAAAAGCAGAAGAGTATTACGAATATCTCAAATTTTTGTTCTTCCTACCTATTCCATAATATTTATTTAAGAGTTAGAAATGCTTCCAATGGACATGTTTGGAATAAGAAGGTTTAGGAAGGAAAGGGGTAAGGTAAGTGACAGACAATTGCTACCTGAAGACAGAACAAAAGAACACAACAGAACGATGGCACCCGCTGCAACATTTCTCCAAGTCTGCTCACTGTAGTCCAACGGCCCCGGTGTCTGGATGGGGTCCAGGGTCTGCCACGTTCAGGGGCTCCAGTGATGCGCAGCCCACTACCGTCTGAGAACTACTGCTTAGGCAGCTTCCTCAGCTGATTTCTCCAATGAACTCTTAGCATGCCAATTCAATAATCACAGAGATAAAAGCTGCTCTCTCCAAGAAACCCAGTACATTCTCTCTCCACAGAATTAACTATAAATAGGAAGCTGAGGCGATCCAAAAGGAACCCAGCACCTTCAGGCCTTGAGAGCTGCACGTACTTCCTCCACCCGGGGCACCCCAGAAGCATTCTGTGTGCTGAGATGGGCTACAGCTGACCTAACCCCTGCAATACAAAGACCACTGCACACACCGGCATTTACGCTGGCAGACAAACGGAGCAAAAAGGCATGTCTGTAAGGGCAGTGTGCACAGTGGCCACACGTGTCTGAGGAAGCCGGGAATCCCATTCATGACTCCGTAGTCACAAAAGACAGTTTAGAAACTCTGATACAGACAACACCTTCTCTTCTTTGTCAACGACACGAGGGTGCCCCCTGGTGACGGAAAGCTATGCTATTTTGAGGCAGAAAGAGCATTTGCAATAACTGCATTTACACAAAATCACTGTAACATCAAGAAATCGTCTTTTTCTGAGTCAAAACAAAGTTTTATAATCCCACATATCAGAACAAAGTTCTCTTCAAACTTACTGTATTCTGTTTTGCTTGGAAAAGAGAAGAACAGTGAAGAAAACCTTCGGACCTGAGAGACTGCAACAGGCTGGGAAGACTTACAATTTGGAGAAGGGAGCTAAGCACCCGTCCACTTGAAAGCCCACTCCAAAGAGAGCTGTTCGAGTCAGCCAGCCTCCTCTCCAAAAACCGCACCATGGATCGGGAATACCTGCCTCAACTCCCAGCCACTCCTAGCAACACGCAGAAGAAAAGCCCATCAACCTCGAAGAACAAGCAGATGAGGCTGAGGACAAGCAAGTGGAGAGGCTGGACCAGTGATACCAGGTAGCACTGACTGGGTGCTCAAGACGCGCCAGGTACACATCCTGCTCCTCTCAACAGCTTCAGGAAGTCCTGTTACCATGGACATCTGGCAGATGATGAAGCCAGGGCTGACTGTGCCAGGTCGCACTGGTGTTACAGCAGGGATCCAATAACAGACCACCAACAAACTCTGGGGTGACACTGCCATTTTCTATTAGTGTACCTAACGCACTTGCTTTGATTTACTACTCTGACACAACAGTGCAATTCCAAGAATCACCGAATGCTGCAATAGATTCTGGCACAGCAGAAACGCGTGTTTCTTTGACACTCTTTAGGCACGTAGCACCTTTCACTCAACGTCTGCCACACATAGGAAGCTCCTTAGTCTGTGGTAATCGGCTACATAAACATGCAGCAGAATAGAAGTGGAAGAACTGTTCAAACTTTGCTCTCTAACTGTACAGCTATTTATAAGAATAAAAATTTAAAAATCAAAGCAAAAACATAAAATTCCCACACACGTGCAAACTGAGCCAAGGTAAAAACTGAAATCCATTAATAGTTATATCAGATACAAAGTCTGCAAACAGTACTGCAATCTTAGGAAGACAATTCTTGGGCCCTCAGCTAAAAAGGTAACATTCTGAAGTCCCCTTCTGAGAATGTTACTCTGAGTTCTGCTCTGTCTAAATGACCCTCATGAACCATGAAGCCTTCTTTGAAATCCTGAAAGACACCAAACTGAAAACTGTCTTAACTCTGCACTGGTACCCACACACATGCCTACAGCCTGTACTATCTTACTGTGGGCTTACTCATTCAGTAATAGTTGAGGTGCGTGTGTTGCCTCCAATATTGAGATTCGGGAAATCTGGAAGAATAATGAACTCTTCCTATTTTTGAACGTCAGTATCATGATATGATCACAGTTCAAATGTGCTTATTAAATAAGTTGACTATTTTTATTTATTAAATTCATTTTTAAATCACCTTGACTTGTAAACTAGAGCATAGGGCAGGGCATGGTGGCTCACACCTTTAATTCCAGCACTCTGGGAGGCCCAGGCAGGAGGATCATTTGAGCTCAGGAGTTCAAAACCAGCCTGAGCAAGAGTGAGTCCCCATTTCTATTAAAAATAGAAAAAATTAGCTGGGCATGGTGGCTTGTACCTGTAGGCCCAGTTACTTGGAGGCTGAGGCCAGAGGATTGCTTGAGCCCAGGAGTTTGAGGTTGCTGTGAGCTAGGCTGACGCCATGGCACTCTAGCCCAGGCAACAGAGTTAAGACTCTATCTCAAAAATAAATAAATAAAATAATAATAATAATAATATTGTAAAAGAAAATAATATAATTCAGACTCCTGAATTGTAATACTGTAATGTAAAAGAAAAAAATATAATTCAGACTCCTGAATTGTAATACTGAGAAAGATAATCCAATCCAATCATGCTAATTAGACTATCTCCCTTCTGCAGGCTACTGTGATTTTGATAGATGACAGCTGTCATACCCCCCCAAACTTTAATACATGCACAAAAAAAAAGCAAAACAGAAGACCCCCAAACAAGCCCAGCCACACTAAGATTTCTAAAGCTAGAACTCATTTTGATGAGACAGAGCCATCACTTCAGCAAATAAAAAGTCTGGCATAACTTTACCATCTACAACCTTTATTTCTAACATTTGTTACATACTAGGTATCAGAACATAACATTAGCTGATTTCCCAACTTTTCTGTGAAAGAAATAAGCATTTTCCATTTTTCCAATTAAAAAAGAAAAGAGAGCGAAAAGAAAGGGGCCTGAGATAAAGGAAACTGCCCAAGACCACTCAGCCTGTTTAAGTCAAAATAATCCCAGGTCTTCAGACTTGAAATAGGTACATTTTTTACTTTCATATCATACAAAAACCCAAGTTTTAATTCTAATACTATCAATAAGATGCTAATTCTCCTGCAAATTAATCCATAATTTTAATGCAATTCTAGTCAAAATTTTAATAAGATTTTTCACGGAACTTGACATACTGATCATAAATTCGTAACGAAGAATTAAGGATGAAAGATAGCCAAACACTTCTGAAATTAGGGTCAGAAGAGGGTGTCTGCCCTACCAGAGGGCTGATCACAAAGCTGTAGCAATCAAAACGCGTGGCATTTAACATTAGTGTCACTAAAGTTGGTATACAGCCCCCCACTGCTAAATTGGACTGGCATAAACAACAAACAAAGCCGTGTGGTGTCATACAGAGACAAGCAAGAGACACACGGAACAGGGCACCCAGAACCAGGCCAGGCCCACGTGGAGATGTGCCGTCCGACAGGGCTGACAGGACAGCCAGGACTGAGTTCTCAATAAACGCTGCCAGCACAACTGCTAGCGCCAGCGAAAGGGTAGTCAGGTGCCAACATCACACGTATACGAAAACCAATACCTCGATTTCAGTTGTATTACACACTGAAGTGTGAAAACAAAATCTTAAAACTTCTAGAAAACAGGCAGATGTCTTTTTATTACCTCAGGGAAGGGAAACATTTCTTAAAGATATTTTTAAAAAGTAAATATCCACAAGCCATGAGAAAAAATTCAATTCATTTGACATTAAAGTTAAAAATATACTCCCCTTACCCAGCAAAAAAGCAAAATGGTGCATAATATATAAAGTTTAAAGGCCCTCATGCTAGAGATACCTGTAATATGCAAAACTAAAGATTTTTAATCCTAATACAAATTTTAAAAAAAGAGAAGCTACTTGATTATAAAATATGGACAAGGACTATAAGTCAGGAAATTCAAAGCGGAAATCTATACTGCTAGCAGACATGAGAAAATGATGAAATGCTGTTCAACTGTTTGTAATCTGGGAGATATAAATTAAAACAATGAGAATTCATTTATTACACATCAGATTAACAAAATCTTAAGTATGTCAATACTGAGAATTAGCAAGGATTTTTTAAAACTTTGTGCAAGAAAACTCTCATGCACTGCTGATGGGAATGCACACTGTTAAAAGCCTTGGAGAGCTAACTGGCAGTCTCTAGTAAAAGTAAAGATACTTATTCCCTGCAGAAGCAGTACTTCCACTTGTAGGTCTATATGCTCTAGCAGCGGATCCCAACCTTTTTGGCAACAGGAACCGGTTTCATGGAAGACAATGTTTCCACGGTCCAGGGGTGGGGCAAACAGAGCTGGGGTGGGGATGCAGGGCCCATTTCCTAACAGGCCACGGCCTGGGGGTTGGGGACCGAAGTCTTAGAAAAATTCAGAGGAGCACAAGAAGACAGGATAACATATGTTTACTCTAATATTTTAAAACAGTTGAACTAAAAACCTAAATGGTCCTCAATAAGAAAATGAGTAAATAAACTGTGGTGTGTTTGATCAATGGTATTTAGCAATTAAAACAACAACAAGAACAAATATACCAGCATAGATAAATCTAAAGAATATAACGTTAGCTTAAAATGATGAATACAGTATACCATGTATGTGACATTTTAAAGCACGTAAAACACAACTGACTATCTGGCGATAACACACTCATGTAGTGAAAACAGCAGTGAGGAACCAATACTTACCAGTCTCAACAGAGCAGTGATTTCTGGGGAAGGAGGGGGAGGAGGTGGGGGAGAGGTGCAAGGGAGGCATCAACGGTTTCTGCAATGCTTTATTTTTTAAAGTCTAAAGCAAATACAGCAAAATGTTACTATCAGTCAAATCTAGCTGGTGTGTTCAAGCATTTCTCACATTAGTCTGCATTATTCTCTATATTGGAATTCTTTTTAAAAAAGCAAATTAAAAACTTAAAAAGGAAAACATAACCATTAATTGTGCTACTTACTAAAACACAGTTTTATCTTACCTCAACTGAAGATCGAGGAGTCACAAAGAACTGATTAAATTCATCAGGGCTAAAATCTCCAAAAATATACTGAAAAAAATAAGAGTCACTGATCACATAAAATATACAAATAATACTTTCAAAAAAATGCCATCTAACAATTCTATGAAACATTTGGGCCAGAATCCCCAAAATCCTTTCTCAATTAAATAAACTAAGGATCTACAAACTGAGATTTCTAAGTATAGTTAGAAATTACAAAAAAGAAAATACTATTTAACCTTTCCTATAAATTGTAAAAGAACACTATAAAATTGATAAAGCTTATTTTGAAACAAGTCAATTTTGTATGGTAAACTTATAGAGTCCTGCTTGCAGGCGAATTTTTGGCTCACAAATATTTCCAGTTGTTCCATTTACCTTTCTGCTGACTCATGTCACTACCTCCATTTCAGTTTTCTCTGCCAAACATACTAAAGAAAAGCAGAAAATGTGGTTCAAATGGGAAGATAGGGAAATCCAAAAAAGGAAAATATTAATAATCCTGATTAATGATCTTTAAAAGTATATATGTAACTTCTTTATTTTAAAAATACATCTGAATATCATACGCAGATACACATACCATTAGACAGACACAGCCCTCAACTGCAGGCCCTGATGTCACAGAACTCTGACTGTGACTTTCTGGAAAAACAACTGGTTAAACTGCACAGACATGAGTTTGGCAAGTGCCTACCAGTTCACATTCTCCCTAGAGCTTCAAGAAGTAAGTCATTGACAAGAACTCACATGACGAGACCTCCACAACAGAGAATCATTCATTTATTAATCAATAATTATTTAGAACCTAGTAAATGCCATGCACAATCAGTACTGGGGATAAAATGGTGAGCAGGCTTATGGTTCCTCCATTCTAACAGAACCTACAATCTAGTAACTTACAGGGAAATTACAAGCATATGACCCAAAAATAACCAGCAACTGAATATTATATTAATGAATAATGCCTATTATTATTATAAATGTGAATAAATGACAACTAATTCTCATACCCCGTTGGTAAGAATGCATGAAGAAAAACATTTCTGGAGGGTTCTTTGGCAGTATCTACCCAAACTGTAAATATACACTAAGGAAAAAAAGTCTTCATATAATATTTAAATATATTTGCAAAATTCCACAAAGAAATTGTGCATTGACAGTAACAGTGAAAATGAACAGGGTGTCAGAATTATTCAGAAATGATCTTCTGAAATACTTTCATCGTGAGCTTAGACCTTCCTCTCATCTCCAACATTGGAGAAAAGCTTATATTAATTTCACTAAGGCACGTACCAAGCAATAGAGGGGCAAAGTATTTTTAGGTGAAAAGGAAACAGAAAAAATATAAGCACAGACTGCCACAAGAAAGGAGCTACCGGAGAACAAGAAAGCGTTTGCGGAGATTAGATTACTAAATTTGAAAACTCAGCAGAAGGTCTTAATCAACAAGGCTATAAAGCAACAGGGCAACATTTTGAAAGTTACAAGAATAAAAATATTTTGTTCCTAGAATTCTAGAGTGTTTTTTTCATAGAATTCTATTCTATAGTTAAATTATTATTACTCCAGTGCAAAAGAAAAATAGTATTCTCTGACACCCACATACCCTTTTGGGGTTTTGGGGTGGGATGAGTTGCTTAAGAATTCCAAAAAATGATTTTCATTCAAGAGATACAAGAGTGACAAACAATGTAGTAAAATCCAAGAAACTGTTGAAATTGCAGCTGTTAAATCTAAGGCAAATATTAAGAATTACTAAACTAGAATTATGTTGTTTTAATAGTAGAAATGCTATATTAAAAGATATCCATTTTATCTTCTCTTAAAAATGACAAGAAAGGACTCTATTTTAATTCAGAATGTAGGGAAGATACATAAAGATGAGAACTGGCATATTCTACAGGATTGTCAGGCATTTTCTGCAGGCAGGATTTCTTCCTAAAAAACTGAAAATAAACATTTCATGTTTATTTAAATTACACTTTATAAGCACACTTTCTTATTTGAGTTCATATACAACCTAAAGTCTTTTAAAAAAAGAGAGCTGGCTACTCGGGAGGCTGAGGCAGGATGATGGCTTGAGCCCAGGAGTTGGAGGTTGCTGTGAGCTAGGTTGATGCCACGGCACTCACTCTAGCCCGGGCAACAGAGTGAGACTGTCTCAAAAAAAAAAAAAAGAGAGAGCTGGTTAATCCAGCAAGAACATTCCAAATGATTTAATAAAGCTCTCGGCAGCAAAAGGGGAGGTGAGAACAGACGGGATCCCAACCCACTACCCCCCCCACACCCCTTCCTGTTTAAGCTGCAGACCCCAAGTCACTTCACCACTAGTCAGTCAGCTGCAAACCACCACACAGCTCAATGCTCACAAAGGTGTCCGCGATATTTCTTCTATTATTTTCAATTGTATTATTGTTACTTAATAATTTACTCTTTGAGAAAGTTTGTTATAGATTTTAAGTGTGTTTTTATGACATGGTCATGTCAGTACTTCCTCCACAGACAAGCGCCTTCAATCTAATTACAAAATCCGCTGAGGGAAAATGAGGAAGAGCTTTACATACAGATAGGGTGAGCTCTCCAAGAAACTGCTCAAGGAAGAAAACATTCTTTGTGTAAAAAAGGGAGAAATTTAAAATATATTTTGTTTAAATATAATAATGTTTGTGTTTATTAATAATATATATTTGTGCTTGCATAAAGAGATTCTGGAAAGAAACGAGAAGAGACCTAACAATTTACTGATACGGGGGCAGCGGGAAACCAAGTGGAGAGAGGAGTGGAGGGGAACTTCTTGGTATGTATCTTTCTGGAGTTTTAATTTTTGAATCATATAGATATCACATCTATTCAAAACATTAATTATAAAATGTCAATGTAAACAACAGAAATTACTCTACAACTCTTCAAATATACTCATTTTGTAAACATTATAATTTTGCAAATCTGTTAGTTTCAAGATCTAACAACAGATGAGGGCTTGAGGAAAACATTTAATCCAAAAAAGACACTGTAAGCAACTGCTAACTACCAACTATGCAACACTAAAATACCATTTAACACTTGGCAAATGGCTAGCCAGGGCTGTTTTGAACTCCCAACTTAATTTCCTTAACACTGGCTCACATATATCTATAAACACCCCCATCGAAATACATATGAATCACGTCCTCCTGCCATAATCAAACCTATTTCCAGTCCTAAAAATGTATGAGTTTTTGAAAGTGAGCAATCACACTTCACCAATATCGAAAAAGTCGTTCCAATTTTGTAGCCAAAATAACAAAGGGAACTGTAGAGAAGCTGATACCAAGGGTTATGACCATCTCTGCAAGATGTTCACCCTCCCGAGGAGCTTTGGTTAGAATTTCTACTTCCTGTAGAGCGAGTACTCCCCATATGTTCATGACAGATAAACTACATAGATCTTTTCCTATGTGTCTGCACACTCTTCACTTATACTAAGCCAGGAATTCTGATGTAACACAGTAACTGCATGTAAAGGAATGCCTGATATTTGGGAAGCCCATTCTCAAATGTCACAGAAGAACAAGTCATTGAGATCACAGGCCAGGGGAATCCTAAGAATAAAACAGAATTTCCTATAATTGTAGTGCCTATTAAAAAAAAAAAAGATAAAATATTTCTTTCCGAGAAAAGTAAGTAATCCCAGTTGGTAACCATCCGACATTCATTTTGCATGATATAATAAAATAACCCACATAAAGTGGAGGCTATGGCATCATTGTCAGTGCTTAACAAAACCAGATGCATCACTCGAAGCAGTGCTATGAGGAAGCACTTATTACCAACACTATTCCAAAAAGACAAATGGCAGTGTTGCTTGTAAAATAAATTAAAATATAATAACTTCATTGGGAAGGAAAAAAGGTAATTTTTGGATATGCTGATAAAACTACAAGAGGAAGAAATGGCCAATATTTATTCAACAGCAAATTCCAGTGAGTGGACATAAATTATACTCCCCTGCCACTTTAGTGACGATTATTTAACTAAAATGATCTCTGACCAAAGGTTGAAGCAAGACATGCTTTGTGACCCCGAAGAGTTTATCACAGAAATTCAGGACAGCCAATGGCTACCAAAATGTTCTGGTTTCACCACCTCCTTCTCTAAAGCCTTTCTAATTTCAATCAAAACTTATTTCAGGTGTTTGGCAGAACGAGGAGGAATGTTACCAAAGGAGGGGAAAAGGTCAGTGTCATGAAAGGCTGTGGAAAATCTCCAGATTACAGAAAACGAGACACGTGACAACTAACTGCAATACCGACCTTAGACTGGACCCTGTGCTGGCGGGAGAAGGCTACAAAGAACACCACACGGCCAGCTCACAAGTAGAGTGTGGACAGAAGGTTAGAAAAAAGTACTGCACCCATGTAAATTCATGACAGCGATAACTGTTTTATTGTAGTTGTATAAGAGAATATCCCTATTTTCAGGAAATACACATTCCAGAATTCAGGAGTGAAGGGCCATGGTGTATGTCATCTACCCTCAAATCTCAAAGCGTCAGGGGGAAGCTGTTGCTGTGTATGTGTGCACGCCCACGTCTGTGTGTGTGTCTCGGTAACACCTGCGCAAGTGGACAGAGAATTCAAGCACGCACAGATGATTCAGCAAGTGGGGCTAAATCTTAACAGCAGGGCCGTCCGGGTAAAGCAGTACCTGGGGGTTCTCTGTACCATTATTCTTTTTACAACTTTTGTTAAATTTGAAATTATTTCCAAAGAGGTTTTTTTTTAACACTGAAAATTATGAGGTTTTAAGGAAAACTTTTACCCCTCTCCCTATGTGAGTGTGAAGTATCTATTAATATATTTTAAAATCTGCTAAATGAGGGGGAGGAATTGTAGATGCTTAGGTAAAATAAAGACAAAAATAATTCTGTGCCTGACTTCACAAGACTTATAATCTAGTGGAGAAGGGAATGCCACTGACCACGTGAATTAGTTTTGTCCTACAATAGAGCAAGATAAAATATAGCACAATTAAGTTAGCATAAGAGAACAAAAAGTAGGAACAAAACAAGTTCATTCTTGCATTTTCAAAGCCCAGTGCAGAGCCTAAGAGACATATAGATGCTTAGTAAGAATAAAAGCAGGTGGTGACGGTCACCTGTGAGCACACCGCATCCCTGACAGCTACCCTGCTGTTGGTACCTTCACTGTCTAACAGCTACACGGAAGCCACAAGGCAAACACTGGGAGTTCCCCTGTTTTAGGCAACTCTAGCCAGAATTAGAGGAATATTGGAGTCAAAAGGAGGAGCTAGAAAGCAACATCAAATGCCCCTTTTCCATGTCCTGATGTTCACAAGACATGCCTGTGGTCAGAACACAAACGCCTGAGGTTGGGGGGGAGCGTCTTTTACCTGCAAGGGCTTTAGGCATTCCCCTTCCAGGGGAAGGAAGGCTGGGCGCTAGAGCGACTATTTCTCCCCTCCACTGGGAACAAAGCTGCACTTCCCCTCGCAGCCCACCTGGCCCATCCAGGCTTCCCAAACTCCCACTGTTCACTGGTTTACTTTCTGGTCCTTTCTTAAGAAGACATGAAAAAATATATATACAGGAAACACTTCAGGGAAAAGGGGACAAGCCACAACACATTTGGGATGGGAACAGCAGTTGCCTACCTCCCTGAAGCACAGGCTGCTGGCTCCGCCCCGCCTGCTTCACCTTCTGAAGGTGCCTGAGCCCATGCGGAGGCGGGGCCTGTGGCCTCAGCGCCATGAGCAGCCCTCCAGATCCCCAAGTACAACCCCGCGACCAAACCCAAACTTTGCAGAACAAATCTCTTCACTGAAAGAATCTGTTCTGTGAAATGTGGGGTTCAGTCAAAAGGCTGCACTCGAGGATGCAGAAGGCCACAGGTGGCCCCAAGGCTGCAGGCGCCTGGGAGGGGCGGAACTGGAAATGCCAGCACTTGTCCTAAAGGGTAACAAGACACGCACTCAGAAACAAAGACAGACTCCTCAGCCGCGCTGCAGAGAGCTGTCTGCTGTCCACCTGCACCACCTGCAGCGCTCTGCGGCCCCACAGCACCACTCTGCGCCTCAGGAGAACGCCAGGACCAGCACTACAGCCCGCACCGGCCCGGGAGGAGCATCCCCAGCCTTCACCTCTCTAGAAATGCAAATAAATATGTAGGTCGCCACAAATTAATGTTCTCTGACTTCGAAAGGACTGATGGGAATAGCAGATCAGCCTCTGAGGTAAGTACGTCATCAATAAACACTAAGCCTCACAGAGTCAAACGGCATAACCAAGTCACAGCCAACACACAAGACACTGAAAAGTGCAAGATCTTTGCCTCCCTCGTTTCCGGATCCAAATAAGTTGAATTTGGAAGATATGAGGAAACATTAAAGAGTAACAGGCTGTTTTGAGTGATAAATGACTTAATTTCATCTATAAAATGAGTGTATACTGGACTAGATAACCTCCAAAGTTCTTGGATCTCTTGGGATTAAGAAACATGGGTTTGAAAATATTATCAGGCCAGGTGCCGTGGCTCACACCTGTAATCCTAGCGCTCTGGGAGGCTGAGGCTGGAGGATCTTAAGAGTTCGAGACCAGCCTGAGCCCTGAGTAAAAGTGAGACCCCATCTCTACTTAAAAAACAGAAAAACTTAGCCAAGTGCGGTGCCTCTCTGCCTGTAGTCCCAGCTACTCAGGAGGCTGAGGGAGGAGGATCGCTTGAGCCCAGGAGTTTGAGGTTGCTGTAAGCTAGGCTGACGCCACAGCACTCTAGCCTGGGCAACAGAGTGAGACTCTGTCTCAGAACAAACAAACAAATAAAAAACCAAACAAGCAAACAAACAAATGTCCATCAAGAAGTGAAGAGACAAACTGTAGTACATCCATATAAGTACTACTCAGCACTGAAAAGGAACTCTTAACACACACCATGGATGAATCTCAAAAGTTATGCCAAGGGAAAAAAACAAATAGAAGAGTGCATTCTGTATAGCTCTGTGTCAATGAAATTCTAGAAACGACAAACTTAGCCTATAAGTGACAGAAGCATATTCCAGTAGCCTGGACAAGGGATAGGAAGTTTGGGGGTACTTACGGCAAAAGGGCAGGAGGGAACACCGGGCAACTGAATTGTTCTATATCTTGGTTGAGGTGGTAGTTACTACTTTGACACATTTGTCAAAACTCAAACTGCGAACTTAGAATGGCCACATTTACTGTATTAAAGTATATTTTCAATAAGGTTAACTTTTTTAAAAAATTGATGCACAATCTATACAAGGTAGATGAAGCAGCTGTTAGTACCATAATAACCGCTCTTGAAGACCAAGGACCACAGTTTCAATCTTTTATTTACCTAAGTAGAATTCTTCAGTACACTGTATTTATAAGCATCCACTCACTGGGATTTTTAGTTTCACGTTCCTTGGTCCAAAGACTCTTACTAGTGGTACACAACGGCACCTAAAATACTGTGTATCACCTTTTTATTCTGTTGTCTGTTTGCACTGTAACTGTCAGTGCAGACTGTCAGCCTCTGTCCCATCATCAATCACCTCAGATAACTCCTGACTAGCTCAATCTTTATAACTGCCAAGATCCTCTGACCATGTACTCAAATTCCACACTACACACAAAGACAATATTGCCAAAAACAATGAAGCAAAACTATAGTGTTTCATTAAACAGAGTGCCACATGGGCAGAAACTTGTAAATGCCATCTGTTCGACAGGATTTTTCACTTAATGAAATACGCTGGAACCAGACCAACAACAGCTCAGCTACTGAAGACCACCTGCCAGGAAGGAAAGCACATCACTAAACCAGAGCCGCATTTCGCAGGACAGCCATGAGAAAAGAAGTCTGACTACAAAAATGATTTTCTTCTAATTTGATGGCCATTGCCAATGGTCTCTTCAAATATTCTGGAAAATCTAGAGCTGCCTAATGAGAAGTACTTATGTTAGCTGGTACATACACTCCTCTCTTTCCAATTTTAAGCTTAAGTACAGAATTTCCCCCTTAATGAGTTGCTTTGGTTGTTAATGAAAACCAAAGTTACTTAGAAGCATTGGTCAAAGAACTAAAAAGCTGAAAAACTGCTACCTACTAAAAATGAAGGAATGCAAAACGGGACTGATAGCTAAAGATTCTGACCAAGTCCACTAAGGAAGCAATTCACTTTTACTTTCTCAATTTAACTTTCACCTGATGATCTGTTGGAAAATGCCCTCCAAAGTATAGTTTACTGGACAAAATTATAACAGTTTGCACTCCACTATTTAATTATGTGTTTTAAGTTTGTTATGATTTAAAATCTTTTATTATAATAGAAAAATGTTAACTCCAGATTTCAGAAAGTCCCCCTTATGATAAATACGTGGAGCTCAGGACTTCAGCATCCCAGAAGAGAAATGTTTTCACCCACTCAGCTCCTAATACTCTATTTTCCATACAGAAGTAGAAAACCAACCCCTAGTGATACTTACCTAGTAGGGGAAGCAGGATCAGCCATGCAAGACAGTGCAGGAGAAAGGCCTAAGACAACAGTCCCCAACCCTGGTGACAACTTACAATCAGAGCATCCTCAGGCCACACCGGCAACAATTCTGGGTTCGGTGCTCTGGGGTTCAGTCCAGGTCTCATTCAGCATGTTCTATGCTTCCTGCATGATTCTGACTTAGAGTTCAGAACCAGTGGCATGGTCCCGAGCTCTAACACTACAGGCAGTTGAGAAAGTGGGAGAAACTAAGCAGAAAACAGGAAGGGGAACACAGCTACTTCTCCATTCAGTTATGTCCCAAATCAAACAGAAGAAATTATAAAATAATTTGAGATGATTATTCACTTTAAAACTTTGTTAAAAAAGTCTTTAAAATATGAACTTTTTAAGTGCTTTTAAGGGTTTACTGATTATTAACAACTTCAAAAAGGCAAAAAACAAAGCTTAATGTCAATCAGAAGAAAAACTGTAATACAACTAAACTAGAAATAATTTGATAGTAAAATTAAACTCCCTTGCAACTTTTCAGAAATGTCTTTTGCACAAAAGACACGTCTTTTGTAACTGAACTCATTTCCCATTTGCTGTTTTAATTCACTGAAATCTAACCTTCACCTCCAGTACTCCATTTTCTCAAAAATAACCTTCCAATCCAATCCAAGATCATTTTTCCTTCTCAAGGCAGCCAATCTCACTTAGTATTAGTAACAAGATCTCTCTCTCTCTCTCTCTCTCACACACACACACACACACACACACACACACACACACACACACACTCTTTGTAACACTTTCCTTCACTGGCCTGGCTTCCACAACACCGCAAGACCTGGTTCTGTGTCTTCAGCCACTTGCCTTCTCTTTTGGACTGGCACCTAGATATTCCCCCCTAAGCAGCTCAGCTACTCTCACAGCTTATGGACTCCAATTTCCCATTTTCAAGTTGGATCACTCAGTTATATGTCAGTTCCATTTTCCAGGCTACCAAACCCACGACACTTGTACTTTTATGTTCTGGTTTAACCTTCAATTCCAGAGGTCCATTATTTTCTTAAAACCAGCTTCTACACTTTCATCAATGGCACACTTCACTGTTCTTCCAATCTCTTAGGTGAGAAACTGAAAATATCTTGAATTATAATACATACCCTTTCCACCTATACCCTTTCCACCCATACCCTAAAATGTATTCACAAATCCCAAATTTCTGGGACAATCTCAACAAAGTATCAAAATGTTCAGAAAATCATATTTGGCAAGAACAATAGCAACTGAATGAACTGAATTAAAGGTTATAATTAATTAATCCATACTGAAATTACACACAATTGAAAACCAGAGAACAGAATCTCAATGTGTGAATCAAGGGCAGAGAAGCACCTTTTTGAACATACATTATTATACCTAAAAAGATTACTAAAAAGAAAGTGATTCATCTCCTCTTCAATCCTACGGGCACTATCCAGCACAAGCCCTAATTATCCCATCCATGCTGGGGTATCTGCAATAACCTACATGGTAGCCTCTTACTACCTAGTAAAATGCGTGGTACCTAAGAGACTCTCAGATGTTCACAGAATGGCTAACAATTCTCAGTTTATCAGCAAACTAAACAGATACTTACTGAGCACCAGTGGCACAAAAAAAATAAAAAACATACTTAAAATGTTTACGCAATGTCTCCTGCCTTCAAAGAACTGGGATGGAGGACGAAGACAGACAGCTAATGCATATTGGTTAGCTGGCCCTTTACGGTCTAGACTGTGCTAAAGGCATTTTATACACATATTTCATTTAATCTTCACATCATTTCTAAAAGGCAGTGATACCTAATCTTCTTCAGGTCGTGGCAGATCTTGAGAAACTGTTAGGGAATTATGCCCACTCCCTAAAGAATGCACGTACACACAACATTTCTACATATGATTTCAGGAAATTTACAGACCTCTGAAGCTCCCAAAGCCCAGTAGTACCTTCTACTCAAAGTGTGGTCACCAGGCCAGCAGCACAGGAGTTTACCTGGGAGTTTAGCAGCTCTCAGGGCCCACCCTAGGCCTACTGAATCCAAACATGCATAGTCACAAGATCCCTAGCTGCCTCTTAATGGACTTTTTTTTTTAAAGACAGAGTCTCGCTCTGGCGCCACTGGTAGAACACAGTGGTGTCATCGTGGCTCACTGCAACCTCAAGGAGCTCAAGAGATCCTCCTGCCTTAGCCTCCTGAGTAGCTGAGAGTACAGACGTGTACTGCCACATCGGGCTAATTTTTCTATTTTTAGTAGAGACGGGGTCTTGCTCTTGCTCAGGCTGGTCTCGAACTCCTGAGCTCAAGTGATCCTCCCGCCTCAGCCTCTCAGACTGCTAGGATTACAGTTATGAGCCACTGCACCTGGCCTTAATGGACTTTTAAATTTGAGAAGCACTGCTATGCTCTATCTCATGTAATCCATGGTCCTACTATAAGGTAAGCATACTACCCTGCACACTACTATCAGAGTCACCATCCCTATGGCTCCAAACTTCTATTTTAAGTAGAATGACCATTTGTCATCCAAATCAAAGGCACATTTCACAGTGAAAAGATCACTATTATTAATTACGCTGGGACAAGGGTGTAAACCAGGACATACGGTCACTCCTAATCATAAGGTATATAAAGATATTATAGAATCCTACCTCTTCAGCTTGGCGTGACGGGCTGACCCTGCCTACCCACCCAGCCTCATCTCCTCGTGCACCAAAGCCCCCAGTTACTCTACACGTACTCACTACTCTGCGTACAAGCCTCACGCAGCAGCTCCCTCTTCCTGCACTGCTCTGATGACTCCTACTTGCCCTTCGAGACTCAATACGGGCATCGCCTCCTCAGAAGTGCTCCCAAACACTCTTTCTGTCAAAGCACTGTTCACATCTCACGGTAATTCTCATTTACCTATAAGTCTCTGAAAATGAATTGTGAATTCCTTGTGTCTTCAGTTGTGGACCCCCACTTAAGCACAATACTTACAATCTAATAAATTATCTGTTAAATGATGAGGATGAAAAAAACTCCAGGTTCAGAGAAACCAACCTTGCCTGAGATCCTGCAAACAGAAAATGGGAGGGTCAGGACTGGAACCCAGGGCTGACTTCAAGGTATGGACGGACGGACACATGAACAGTTAAGAAATAACATTTAAAGAAGACCATATGAGATACAAGACTATAAGATACAATCAGACAGTACAGGATAACTTGTCAAGAAGAAATGACAGTCTTAAGTTTGAGGAGTCTAGAAGGAGAAAACGACATATCTGGAAAAGGAGAGGGACAGTGCTCTGGGGTGGGACTGTGACAGACTAGGCAGCTATCCTTCCTTCCCCATCAGACAGTGGTCATGCAGTTGAGAAGGTCAACATGCACTCACCCCTAGGCAACAGGGAAGTCCCACCGGCACGCTACCCTCTTAGTGCAGCACTTGGTTCAGGGATGACCCAATGGACACAAAGCTCAGAACACCGTCTAGAACTCTGGGATGCACACTGACCCTCCTGTTCCGTCGGTGTGATGGAGGCTGTGCACAAACGTGAAGTCTGCAACTGCTACGGCCATTCTGCCAACTTCGGGGAAACTAGCCTTGGGATAATCCTGACACACAGAAGTGAAAAGATGAAAGGAAACCAGGTCCTCAAAGACATCACTGAATGGCTGAATCAAACCAACTTTGAAAGCATGACCCACCTCTGAAATTTCTAGTTACATGAGCCAATACATCTCTAGTTTATGGTGCAATCCAGTTAGAAAATTGGGTTTTATTTGTTTTTTTTGAGACAGAGTCTCACTCTGTTGCCCGGGCTGTAGAGTGCTGTGGCATCAGCTTAGCTCACAGCAACCTCAAACTCCTGGGCTCAAGCAATCCTTCTGCCTCAGCCTCCCAAGTAGCTGGGACTACAGGCATGCGCCACCATGCCCGGCTAATTTTTTACATATATTTTTAGTTGTCCAATTGATTTCTTTCTATTTATAGTAGAGACGGGGTCTCGCTCTTGCTCAGGCTGGTCTTGAACTCCTGACCTTGAGCTATCCACCCGCCTCCGCCTCCCAGAGTGCTAGGATTACAGGCGTGAGCCACCGCGCCCGGCCCCATTTTTCTTATAGATGTGCACTTCATGATTATTGGGGCTAAGGGCAATTTGAGTACGATCCCTGTCCCAGGCATGACAGGTGATTGGCTCTAGTAAAAACTGATGCAGGGACATTATTCTTAGTGTTTTCAAAGAATAGAAAGCTGGGGTGGGGACAGTCCGGATGGGATCAGAGTGGAGAATTCGCGGACTCTGGTCAGTCGACTCGAACAGGCTCCGCGGGCGCGGGCGTAGGACTGAGGCCCAGAGGGAGCGGCTGACAGATTCCCTGTGTAACCTTGAACAAGCTATTTAACCTTTCTCTGCTTTAGTTTCCTCTTCTGTTAAAGAAAGGGGGAGAATGGAGGATAATTAGGAATTATCTCATAGTTTCAGAATTAAATAATGAACATCTAGGAAGTAGTCAATAAGTACTAGCTACTGTAACAGCTATTACAAATGGCACAGAAGGCTCATCCTGTCCCTATTCTTTTTCACAATACTGTCCCTGTGGAAACTGCCTCTGCATATGCCATAACCCAGTCTTTTTATTTATTGTTGGGTATTCTGCCCCCTCCCTATTTCTTAATTTTTTTTTTTTAATGTGCCATGGAGTTGGAGGGTAGGGACTTCTTGGTCTTCTTGGGAACTCTGCTGTGGTACTGTCAGGCACAGGTAGTCCTCTCTCATGTGCAGAAGCCTTCTCTTACCACAGCTCTGAAGGGTGCTTGGGTGAGGGAGTCAGCACTCAAGGCCCCAGGCAGGGTAACCTGGACACTCACGCTCATTTCTTTTTCTTTTCTTTTTTTTTTTTTTTTT
>CAUYRT010041676.1:0-11884 GCA_963574885.1 Lepilemur ruficaudatus
TAGCTCACTGTCGTTTCTTAAAATTGAGTAATATTCCATTGTAAACATATACCAAATTTTAATAATCCACTCATGAATTGATGGGCACTTGGGTTGTTTCCATGACCTAGCAATAGTGAATTGTGCTGCCATAAACATTCGAGTACAGATATCTTTATTCATAGAATGTCTTACACTGTTTTGGGTAGATGCCCAATAATGCTATTGCTGGATCGAATGGTAATTCTATTTTTAGCTCTTTGAGGAATCTCCAAATTCCTTTCCACAGAGGTTGTACTAATTTGCAGTCCCACCAGCAGTGTAAGAGTGTTCCTGTCTCTCTACATCCTCGCCAGCATTTGTTGTCCTTTTTGCTTTCTGAACACTGTCCTAAGACGCTGCTGTTACACTGTACTTTCCATGTAATCTACCTCAAGGGTGTCCCAGCAAGAACACCCTCCAGCCACCACTCACTTTGTGATGCCACATCCAGACAGGATTCTGGTCAATTTTCAGTACAACAGGACCACTCTTACTGTATGCTTGGATAGCTCATATTGTTAAAAAAGAAATGTATCGCTGGTTCCATTCCCCTTAAACATACTTGCACTTGTAGGCTTCTGCTAAATAGTTGAAGGAAAACTAATAGTATAAAGAGAATAGAGAACCAAAAAGCCATTTCCTTTAAGTCAATATACAACATAAGATTTGATCACACGTAAGTATTCAGAGTTCAGTGATTTCGAAACTCCAAATAAATGGCTAATTTTTCCTGCAAATGAAAATCGAATTATTAAATTATTGTGCTGATGTTAAGCATTTGTAATGGAAGGGAAAGGAAACTGTCTATTTATTTTTCCCCTCAAGGCCAAATTATATTTGAATGTTTCCTGCTTAATAGCTGCACCTGCTGGTAAGGACAAAGGATGCACTTTAACTTGATTTTGTAAATAACTTACTGCAATAGGCCAAGACTTTGTGCCTGTACCTAATGGGCATGTTGCCTCCTTCTCCTTTGAGTGCTTTCCTTTTTATATCATTTAAAAAGAAAAGGCTTGCACTGTTGTGTATACTCGCTTAAATCTGTTTTTGTTACTGCTTGAAATTATTTCTGTTGTCATCTCAACCATTGTCAGCCAAGTGTTTGTTTTTGGAATTTAGGGTGAGTTTGCTAAGTGCAGCTGTCAACCTGCTCAAATACACAGTCAACTTTATTATTTGCAGTGTTAAAGAAATGTAGTCATTCCTTTAGCAAACTTTGTTGAAGAATAAAAGGAGCACAGTTTAGAAATTTTTTTAAAAAGGTGTAAGTTGTGATCAACCTAATGTTAGATAAGTTTTAAATACCACATCATTTCAGGAATAAAACTGAAAGCAATTCTGTGATATCTGACATAAGAGGAGTCCAAGATAGAAAAATAGAAAAAAATACCAGGAAAAATATGAATAACGTGTAAAATTTGTTCCCCCCCCCACTTAGATCACTAATAGAGTTGGGGCCGAGAGACTTAAGAGTATATTTTATATCCTCAGGTTACCTTAAGTGCTCAGTTTAGAGACCTGAAGAATCATGTGGTTAGTCAAATATATGGAGAAACATTCTTTAACATTCTTAAATGAGAGCATGCCACCTAATTTTGTATTAGTATTCTCACGTGAATGCTGCATTCTTTTATTCCTGTGTTATAATAGTTGTTTTTGCATGATATTTTTTCTGTTTCAAAGTGAGAATGCTGGATCTAAACAAAGATGAAAGCTAAATTAACATCTCTTTTTTATTGCTCTTTAATTGATCTCTTAAGTAGGGCGTGGGGGCATTGACAGGATCCACGTACAGAAAGCTTGGCTAGAGGATGTGAGCCACGTCACCATTACGTGGATAAAATACAGTTACCATGGTCCTGCTCCTCCTCCTGGTAGTGAGAATACTTGAAACCTATCCTCTTGGCAAATTTCAAGTATACGATATAGTATTGTTAACTATAGTCACCATGATATGCATTAGATCATCAGAACTTATTCATCTGAAAAAACTGAAACTTTGTACCCTTTGACCAACACTTGCTATCATTTGTCTTTTTCATAGTAGCCATCTGAAGAGGAGTGAGGTGATATCTCATTGTGGTTTTGATTTTCAATTCCCTGATGATTAGTGATATTGAGCACCTTTTCATATACCTGTTGACCGTTTGTATGTCTTCTCTGGAGAAACGTCTATTCAGATCCTTTGCTCATATTTTTATAATTAGGTTATTTGTTCTTTTGCTATTGAGTTGAATGACTTCCTTATGCATTTTGGATATTAACCTCTTACCAGATATATGATTTGCAAATACTTTCTCCCATTACATAGGTTGCTATTCACTCAAGTAATTGGGGTTTTTTTGTTTTTTGTTTTTGTTTTTGTTTTTTATTTTGCTGTGCAGAAGCTTTTTAATTTGGTATAATCCTACTTGTCTATTTTTGCTTTTGTTGCCTGTGTTTTTTCATGTTGTAGCCAAAAAATTATTTCCCATACTAATGTCAAGAAGCTTGGAGACATGGAGTTTTGCATGTAGATCAATTTAAAATGTACCTCTTGTTTACATAATTTGCATAATTTTAAAAGATAATGTTGCCAAATTTTGGAAATGTTAATGTTCAAACTGAAAATCTCCACTACATGTAACTTTCTTCCTCTGGATCAGTACGTGGTTTATAATCCCAGTCAGTGGTTTGATCTGTTCCAGTGTCAACTGCCATGTGCTCTGCTTCAAGGGGGATCTAGTCTTTTGTGAATTTTTTGTACATAAGTATTTGTTACAAATATTTTAGCAGATGCTTTCTATTTCTCTTGCTTGTGCATATCTTGGCTGGCATTACAGAAACATAGTGCAAACATTATTTCCTTACTGGATAATGTGGGTTTTTTTCTTTTCTCCTTTTTTTTTTTTTTTTTTTTTTTAGTTTGTGTGTTGGGGTGGGTAGGGGAAGGGGTGGTTTATGTTGAATGTTTAGTTTTTCTTCTGCATGATACATCATGTTGTGGGATCTTTAGAAACCTTCATACTGTATGAATAAGAAAATAAAATATTTGAAACTTGAAAAAAAAAGAAGCTTATCCACTATGTTTTCTTCTAGTAGTATTATGGTTTCAGGTCTTATATGCAAATATTTATTCCATTTTGAGTAGATTTTTATATATAGTGTGGGACAAAGGTGTAATTTCATTTTACTGCTTATGGATATCCAGTTTTCACAATAACATTTATTGAAGAGACCTTCCTTTCCCTATTGTGTGTTTGGCATCCTTGTTGCAGATCAGTTGACTATAGATTTATTTCTGAGCTCTCTATTCTGTTTTATTGGTCTATATGTCTGTTTTTATGCTAGTACTGTATTTCTTTGAATACTCCAGCTTTTAATATACTTTGAAATCAGAAAGTGTAATGTCTCCAACTTTGGTCTTCTTGTTCAAGATTGCTTTGCATATTTGGGGCCTTTTGTGAGTCCATATGAATTTTAGGATTGTTTTTTCTATTTTTGTAAAGAATGCCATTTGAATTTTCATAGGAACTGCATGGAATATGTAAATAATTTTGAGTAGTATGGACATTTTAACAGTATTAATTTTTGTAATATATGAATGTGGGATGTTTTTCCATATATTTGTGTTTTCTTTAATTTCCTTCATCAATAATTTATGTTATTTTTCAGTGTAGAAGTTTTTTACCTCTTTAGTTAAATTTATTTCTAAATATTTTATCCTTTCTGATGCTATTATAAATGAGATTGTTCTCTTAATTTTTTTTTTAATAAGATAGTTTGTTGTTTGTGTATAGAAATGCCATTAATTTTTGTATGTTGATTTTATATCCTGCAAGTTTAATAAATTTGTTTACTGGTTGAAACAGTTTTTGTTATTGTTGTTGTCGTGTCTTTAAAATTTTCTGTATGTGTCCACATCGTCTGCAGACAGTGAAAATTTTACTTCTTTCTTTCTGATTTGGATACCTTTTATTTCTTTTTCTTGTCTAATTGCTTTAGCTAGAATTTTCAGTACTATGTTGAATAATGGGCAGTCACGTCTTATACTAGATTTTAGAGAAAAAGATTTTCCTGTTCTCCCATTGATTATTGTGTTAGTAATGGAATTTTCGTATATGGCCTTTGTTATGATGAGGTGAGGTCCTTCTATACCTATTTTGCTGAGAGTTTTAATGATAAATGGGTGGTCAATTTTATACAATGCTTTTTCTGCATCTATTAAAATGAACACATGGTTTTTAGCTTTTATTCCATTAATATGGTGTATCACAATCATTGATTTTCATATTTTGAATCATCCTTGCATCTCAGGGATAAATCCCACTGGGGTATGTTATATTAATATAATCCTTTCAATGTGCTATTGAATTCAGATTGCTGGTATTTTATTGAAGATGTTTACATCTATGATCATTAGGAATACTGGCCTGTAATTTTCTTTTCTTGCGATGTTTTTGTTTGGCTTTGGTATCCGTGTAATAGTGGCCTCATTAAATGTGTTTGGAAGCATTCGCTCTTTCTCTATTTTTTGGAAGAGTTAGGAAAAATTGATATTAATTTTTCTTTGATTTGGTATTAATAGAATTGGCCTGTGAAGCCATCTGGTGTTGGGCTTTTCTTTGCTGAGAGGTTTTTAATTACCAATTTAATACCTTTACTTGTTATTAGTCTGTTCAAGCGTTTTATTTCTTCTTGATTAGTTTGGTAGATTGTATGCTTCTAGGAATTTAGTCATTTCTCCTTGGTTATCCAGTTCACTGTATAGTTGCCATGTAAAATGGAAAGAATACTGCTAGCGTTTGTTGGTTTTTTAAATCCATGTTTTATACATATAATTTTTTTAAAATTCATCTGAATACATCTTGTGATAGTATCGCATAATAAGGAAGAAGGACTCTGTTAATTATGTGGCATAGAAACCCAAATCAAACTATTTTTTTAAAAAGTCTGTCACCTCACATTCAATCTTTCCACAATATTTACTAAGCAGCTCTTATATGTCAACCTATTCCTTATTATGCTGGGCATATAAAGATGAACAAGAAGTCCCCTTCCATCACACTCACGGAGTTCTAATGTGTCACCGAGATTCATCTTTTCCTTTCCATTTCTAGGCTGTGCCTGACTTCATGTGACCTTTTCTCAACCAGCTTTCTCCCTGTCACTACCAGACGGTTTCCAGCTACTCCCAGCTTGCATGGTTCCCGCAGTTTTAAAGCCCAGGGAGAGAGAAGCTGTGTCTTTCCCAGCTTTTATGTCAAATCACCTTAAAGATCTCTGTCAGAATGTGCTGGGATCGTGTGTCTGCCCCTGGACCAATCATCTTGCTCCTTGAGTTGGGATATTCTAGTTGACCACTGGTACCATGTGCCTCAAGTTGTGGCAGAGAGTCCTTGATTGATAGCTCTACCAGAATCACATGCAGTGAGGAAAGGGTCTTTCCAAAGGGAAAGAGTGCAAGAGAAGCAAAAGAACCAATCCCCCTGCACAGTTCTTAAAAGCAATTTAATAGCAGCCAATGAACTCTGGGTTCAAGATTACAAATACAAAATAGAAGTTCTATTTACATCCTTATGCTTTGTTCAAATTTTGGTAAATACTCCTCATAAAAATTTGAAAGTTGTTCATTATATTAATAATTCTGTTGTCTTTTCAGAAGAATGATACATTAAAGGTTTTATGATTTATCTTCCGATTCTGCCAGTGGATCACGCTGAGATATATTCTCATCTTGAAGTTTTCCAATGTATAGAAACATGACGTATTAACTGATTTGTTGCTGAGGCAGTTGAGAATAATGGGTAAGAGCCCTTAGTATCTCTGTGACTTCGGGTCTTTCTGCAAATTAGTCCTCTCATCATTAAAATAAGGGTAATAATACTACCTACTTCATAATGTTTATTGTGAAGATTAAATGAACTAATCTGCATAGAGAATTTAGAACAGTACCTACCTTATAATAAGTACCCAATAAATATTAATAACTGTTATAATTATTATTGATTTTAAAAACACTGAAAAATGTAAGACTTCATGCAAAATACAAATCCCCAAAGAATTTTTATTAAATATATGGGACTGCTTTGTAATGATTAACATTACAGAGTTCAAATGCTTTTTTGCTTTTTATAGCTATTAAAAATGAATTTCTCTTCAACTACAATATTCCAAATCATTATTGTGGTGAACATAAAACATATATATATATATAATATTTGGCTGCTTTAAAGCACATAAAGACAATTGCAACTGAAGATCATAACTAAAGTACGAATGGGAAGTTTAATATTGCATTTATTATTACACATAGCAATTAGAAAAGTGATTCTAAAGCTTCTAAACAAAGCTAAACAAAATAAAAAAGCACAAGATAGAATGTGAATGGTACCGTGAATAATATGAAAAAAGAAAAGTAAAAAATGTGTTACGATTCAAGGAAACATTTTATTAAAAAAACTTTAAGTTGTCACTTCCATTATTACACAAGGTATTTATCTTTTTAATGAATTTATTGGCATTTCTTTTTATCTAAAAACAGATAACATTTTAAGACTGTATTGACACACCAATAATGAATGCCTTGATCATATTCTCTTAGTGCACACTATGCTAATATATGGAAAGAGTATTAGCCCAATAAAAGAGAATCTTCTAATTACTAACCAAATTTCTTTTCTTAGAAAGTTGTTAATATAAATACTTGCAGCTTTTGACTTAGTCTTATGAGAACATCATCTCTTACTGATCTTTAATTGACTCATTCACTTGTTTCTCTATAGCTTTAAATATACCAATTCATTTGGTACAAAATGGATCCTGAATGAACAAATGAATACTTGAGGAAAAGAATATGTGATGTAGAATAAAATAGTTTTAAAGTAGTAAGATCTAACTACTCTTACTCTGATTATTGTGTAAACAAGGAAGGAAGAAAGAAGAAACAAATATAAAACGCTTACTATGTGACCTGCTTTAGGTATAGGATGCTCGTCCAGTTCATCAAGTTAGGAGGCACTACCCCCATTTTCAGGTGAAAGAATCGAGGCTTAGACAAAAATTATGCCATAGCCAACAGCTAATATATGATTGAGCCACACTATTCATACCTAACTCTGGACAAAACCAAATCCGTTTCTTTGACACCATATTGTGCTCCCTTCTTGTAATGAACAATATTACATGTTGATATCACTATTTTCCCACCAATCTTCACTTTCAACAACCCTTAAAACGTACAGAGACCGAATACACATGTAAAAAAGATTTCTGGGTGTTTTTGCATTTTTATACTTATCATAACCCAGAATATTAAAAAACTATGTCTTCCATATCTGCAAAATTTGCCTTTAATCCTCTTTTATTTCAAATTTTGTTTTTAAATTTTTTTCTTATGCCCTACTGTCCATCCCTCAACTCTTTTTCTATAAATAAATAAATAAGAAAAAAACCTCAGGTTTACAGTAATGTCTAAGTTCCTTGACTTTTTACTAATATTGACAAGGCACAGAATTGAACTTTAAATTTGTGTTTCCAAATAAACATCTAGTTATAAGGACTACATTGAAAGGAAACTAATGAAATTCCAAGGTGCTCTGGGATGGCTGTTTTATTCTGATCGGTGGCAGATTGCACTATTGACCAAATGTCAGACACGGAGCGATACAATGATTGAATAAAAGTGTATACATAATCGGAGCAGAGAACTTTGCCAGGACCGGCTTTGTCGCCTTTCTCATAATACTAAAGGAAATTCTTTTTTTTTCTTCTCTTCTCTGAGTGCAAATAAATTTTTTCTTTCTATGCCCCCTCCCTTTTTTATTGGTGCCCCCAGATAAAATAATGCAAGGTGGCTTAGCCAGAGACGCTGATAAAATATTTTCAGCCCAGATATTAATCTGTTATCAGTTCTGTAGGTGTGAAATGTGATGAAGATGACAGAGAATCATGCTCTGCAGGCCTCAAGTAATTTGCACCAAAGATATTTAGATCTATCTTTGGACACTGCAGATCAGTTATTATGGGAGGGGAAAAGCCCTTGGGGAGTCTACCTTGAAACATATTTCAAATGCCAGGGGAGTTGCATGAAAATTGGGTAATGAATGAAACTCTGATTGCAGAAAAATCACTTTGGAATGTGACTGCTGCAGCACACTGCTGCTCTGTGTAAACCTTAAATGCTTAACAACACGGACTGAGTAGTGTGGATTCTATGACACGTTCTGATACTACTTTCTATCTTGACTCCTCTTGCTGTGTTCAGTTGGGGATGAATAAATATTTGTCATACAACCTAATAGTTTTATTTTTTTTCCTTTAATCGAAAAAAATGATCATGGTGTGCTCATAATATATGAGAGGCTGTAGATGGCTTATGATAAGTTCACCAAAGAAATTTTATCTTCTTTATCCCAATAATGCTGCATAAATCAAATGCTGTTTCTTACACTCCAATAGATATTCCTGAAAGCCTATAAATTAATCTAGACAAGACTGGACTTTTCATTTTTAATCATCAAGTGGGAATCAAGAGACATTACTAATATTTCCTTTTGGAAAACTTCTCTGAAATAGCCAAAAATGGTTTACCAATGATAATCAGGTGGAGATGGTTGTGTACTCATTGATAGTTCTAATTTAGGAAATTACCTTGGAACAAAGAACCTATGGTTGCTTGTATCATTTAGGCACCTCTGTGGATATAAGCATGGGATCAGAAGTCTTAATGTAACTTCTCAGAAACATCACATTAAGTTACAAGTAAAAGTTTGTCTGTTTATATAAACCCATCAAATTCTAATGTTCAGAATGAAATTAAAAATTTGTTTAATAATGAAAATACACTCATTGAAATACTTATGTTTACACGATGTGAGAACTGTCTCTTCTTTGAAGCCTATCCCTGAGTAAAATTGATTATTATATTCCATTTAACTATGTACATGTTTCTCACATAGTCTGAATGTTTATGTCCACCTAAAATTCATATGTTGAAATCTTGACCCCAAATGTGAGAGTATATTGAGGTAGAAACTTTGGAAGGTACTTAGGTCATGAGGACAGAGCCGTCATGAATGGTACTAGTACCCTTATAAAAAGGCCCAACCAGGCTTGTTACCCCCTCTATAATGTGAGGACACAGCAAAAAGACAAAATCCATGATTCAGAAATCAGGCCTTCACCACACACCAAACACGCCATGCCTTGCTCTTGGACTTTCCAGCCTCCAGAATTGTGAGAAGTAAATGTCAGTTGGTTACAAGTCACCCAGTTTATGGTATTTACAGCAGCTTCAACAAACTAAGACAACCACAAAAAGAATTTTTAAAAATATTTATTTATATGACTGTTCACGTTTTTTAGAGTGTAACCTCTGCAGGGAGTAGGAAGTACGCCCTTACCAGAACCTGGCACATAATGAATGCCTAACAGCTGTTGTCAGAATGAGCACGTAAATGAAGAAAAGAAGGAATATTTAAATCCTTAATAGGAAAATGAGGTTACGTGAAAGAAAATCAGCAATACATAGGAAAATTGGCTTTTCCTTTGGCTTTTTTTTTAACATATTAGAAGTGGCAAAAATAGAAAAGGAAGAAAACAAGGGGGATTCTCTAAAATAAACTGAATTTCATCTGTTGTGGAATCAAAGAATGTAACATAAAGAGCCAAAAAGTAGAAATATTCCATTCTTTTCACCTACAGCAAAAGATCTACCAGGTGACATCAGAGCAAAAGAGATTTACTTCAGGTGTTGGGGCTACGTGAACCAGCTGGATACTGCAGAAGTGAATTCCATAGTGGAAACTACTTCTGACCTGGAAGTTCTGATCCAAGTCACTTCATTCTCGATTTCAAAATGGTGCACAGATGACCCCCAGCTGCACCAGTGACATCAATCTTCTCCAAGGTTTTTTAAAGTAATTAAGTTTGGCATTACCTTACCTGAAATATCTTTCCCAGTTAGACTTAGTGTATATCAGAATCCCTCATGGATTTCAGAGTTACAGTGTACATCAGTGGAAAGAAAACTCCTCAACTCAACAATAAATGATCAATTATTTTTTGAAAAAGGCAATTTTTTATAATTCAGAATTTGAGGGTAGAGATGTGACCATAGAGAAGATTTACATTCCCAGAGGACAAGACCAGAGAGAGGGCTGATTACTTTATGTGCTGTAAGGAAAGACAAGAGGGACTTTAAGGAAATGCTTTGTATAGATGAGGGTGGAAAGACCACAGAGGAGACCACTGTAATTAGTATTTGAAAAACAGGGAAGAGAAGAATAACAACTGTCTAAGCAAATAGCAGTGAAGCCCCACCAGATTACTTTGTCTTTCTAGAGAGGATTCTAAATATGAACTCCTTGATATTTTTTTCTGCTCGTTATTCTACTATGAAAAAGAAGACTTTTTAAAAGTAATTTATGTCTGCAGATTGTTTAATTTTTTCAAAGTTTATAAAAACAAATATTGACAGTGGAACATTTGGATCCTTAACACTATCTATATCTACATATCTATTAGTACCTATCTATATATAATATATTACATATATAGTATTTTCAATGTATATATGGTACTGTGTATATATGGTATAGTATTCAAAGTGATTTCATAATTCTTTGAAATAAAATCCCCTGAAACAAACTCAAGAAGACTATGGCTCTACATAAAACTCATTGCATCACAAATTGAGATACATCAAACCCAGAATACATAATTCCCAGCATAAATAATAGGTCAGAACATATATTCATTTCCAAATAGGTGATATACTCTACAGAGTAGGATCACATTTTGTTTATAAATTGAAGGGTTTTCCCCTTACTTTCTATATCTTACTCACCATCGTCCCCACTCAAAGAGTAGCTAGAGCATTAGATGCTTCCCACCACAAGAAAGGGGTGATACAGCAAAATGAAGACAATAAAGGCAAAGTCAATTATCGGTTTTTTGTTTCAAATCCAGGACTCTTGCTCAGAGATTTGAAAGAATGTGTAGTAAGGAAAACAAGGCCTCCCTAGTCTCCAGCACTATTCAAGACCAGATAAGGTTTCCACAAATGGGTACATGAAGAGAAAAATCAAAAAGGGGGAAACAGAACATGAATTCTGGTGAGTTCTTGAAAAATAACCCTTTTTTGTTTCTCCTACCTGGAATGAATCCCTAGAAAGAGAAAGATATAAACCAAAAGAAAATTGACTGAGTTTCTTGTTCTCAAGGAAGAGAAGCAATTTGCAAGGGCCTTAGGGGTCGCCATGCCTAGGCTGGAGAGGGAAGGATAGAACACACCACATGATATGTCTGGGCAGAAAGACTTACAATGGCCTGAGTGAGTTTTCTGCAGCCTAGGGGGTTTCTAGAGAAGTATGAGGTTTACCAGGAAACCAAGAACAGTGCAGATGGCCTGGAGAGGTGGCATATCTGAAGTGGAATTGTAGACCAAATAAAGAAAATGGGGGAGTGAGTGAACTGCAGAAGTTCATGAGTGAAGACCAGACCAGAATGGCACTGTCAGCAGAAGCTAGAGTAAGTGTTGATGACACCCAGGAGATGCACACCATGGACACTGAACTCCGTGACACAAAGTAAATGTTCCTCAGAACACTTAGACATAACTACAAGAAAAAAGGAAAAGGCAAGGATTAGGGAAGTGTGGGGGAATACTAAAACTTGAATTTACCTTTCTACCACCCAAGAGAATATCTGTGCAATTACCCTGAAGCAGAGCATACCTGTTATTATCAAGAAATAGGTTGGAAACAGGTATATTTAAAAATGTTTAATATCATTAGTCATCAGAGAAATTCAAATCAAAACTACAATGAGGCCGGGCGCGGTGGCTCACGCCTGTAATCCTAGCACTCTGGGAGGCCGAGGC
>CAUYRT010041678.1:0-18345 GCA_963574885.1 Lepilemur ruficaudatus
CGGGCGTTAGATGGGTAGACCCACATCTGAGGGATGTGGTGAGTATTGTGGAGGGGAGGGACATGCTTGAAATGTAGTTGGAGAAGGGAATTAGGGGTCTCAATAGGGGGAAGGAAATCTAAAACTGATTTATGTGAATAGTTGTACAACTTGGTAAATTTACTAATAATCATTTAATTGTACACTTAAAATGGAGTAATGGCATGGTATGTAAATTATACTTCAATAAAGTTGTCTACAAAAAAAAAGAAGGAAATGTTTTAGATGAAAAAAAAAGAGTCAGGTATTATGATGCCTCTAACTTTATTCTTTTGTTTAAGATAGCTTTGGTCATTTTGGTGGGGTCTTTTCTGGTTCCATACAAATTGTAGAAGTGTTTTTTCGACTTCTGTGAAGAATGTTATTGGTATTTTGACAGGGATTGTATTAAACCTGTAGATTGCTTTGGGTAGTACAGACATTTTCTTCTAATCCATGAACACAGCATAGCTTTCCATTTATTTGTGTACTCTTCAATATCTTTCATCAATGTTTTATAGTTTTCATCGTACAGATCTTTTACGTCTTTGGTTAAATTTGTTTCTTGGTATTTTACTTTTATATTTGTAGCTATTGTAAATGGGGTTGTTTTCTTGATTTCTTTTTCCAGTAGTTCTCTATTGGTATATAGAAATGCTACTAATTTTTGTATGTTGATTTTGTGTCCTGCAACTTTACTGAATTTGTTATTTAGTTCTAACAAATTTTTGGTGATGTATTTAGGGTTTTTTCTATATACAATCAGGTTATCTACAAACAAGGATGATTTGATTTCTTCTTTCCTAATTTGGATGCCCTTTATTTCTTCCTCTTGCCTAATTGCTACCAGTGACATTGTGTTAATTGTGTTCTGGTTGTCTTTTAGATCCCTTATTTCTTTCTTTCCCTCTTGCTGTCTTTTGTTGTGGTTTTACGATTTTCTGTAGTGATAGGTATTGACTCTTCTTTTTGTCTTTAGTATGTCTACTATAGGTTTTTGCTTTCATAAAACATTTAATACTTAAAACAGCCTATTTTAAGCTGATAGCAACTTAGCTTTGATTTCATACACAAACTCCATACTTTTAGTCCTCCTCTCCCCACATTTTATTTTTGATGTAAAAATTACATCCTTTTATTATTTGTATCTTTTAACAAATTACTGTAGCTACCGTTGTTTTTAACAGTTTTGTTTTTTAAATTTTATACTAGAATTATAATTGATATACATGGTGTCTTTACAGTAGTAGAGTGTTTTGAATTGGATATGTGCTTAAATTACCAGTAAGTTTTATACTTTCATATGCTTTCATGTTATTAGATAGCATCCTTTCCTTTAGCTTAAAGAACTCCCTTTAGTATTTCTTTTAAGGTAGGTCGAGTGGTGATAAGCTTTTGTTTGTCTGAAAAAACAATTATCTCCCTTTCATTTTGGAAATACAGGATTTCTGGGTGAAGTATTTTTGTTTGGCAGTTTCTATTCTTTCAGATTTTATATCACCCCACTCCCTTCTAGCTTACAAGGTTTCTGTTGAAAAATCTTCTGCTACTCTTATGGATGTTCCCTTGTATGTATCAGGTTACCTTTTCCTTGCTGCTATTAAAATTGTCTTTAACTTTTGACAATTTGATTATAATATGTCTTCGTGTTGGTCTCATTGGATTTAGTCTATTTGGTGTCATTTGAACTTCCTGGATGTGAACATCAATTCTCCCAAACTTGAGAAGTTTCTGTCATTATTTTTTGAATATATTTCTGGCCCTTTATTTTTCTTTTCTCCTTCTAGAATTCTGATAATGCATAAATTGTTCTCTTTGACAAACTCCTGTAAGTTCCTTAAGCTGTCTTCACTAATTTTCTTTCTTTTCTTTTTTGTTCCTCAGATTGGATGATTTCCAATGACCTGTCTTTAAGTTCACTGATTCCTTCTCCTTGATCTAGTCTGTAATTAAACTCCTCTGTTGAATTTTTAAGTTCTATTATTATAGTCTTCAGCTCTGTGATTTCTATTTGTACTTTCTATCTCTTTGTTGAAATTTTAAATTTGTTCTTGCATTGCTCTTCTGGCCTCAGTAAGCATCTTTATGACCATTATTCTGAATTCGTTGTTGAGTAAATCACATATGTCCATTTTAATTAGGGTCATTTTCTGGAGATTTATTTTATTCTTTTTTTTAAAAAAAACTTATTTCCTTCTTTCTTCATTTTCCTTGATTATCTGTGTTGGTGAGGTAATAGCCTCTCCCAGTCCTGTCAGACTGGCCTCATGTAGGAGAAGAACCTCATCAACTAGTCCAGATAGAAATTCCAAGATGCCTCTCAAATATTTATGTTTGTCCATACTGATATCTCTGTTTTGAGTGCTGCCAGCAGATTAAGATATGCCATGTCCTATTAGAACCCCCACAATAGGTAAGATTGAAACCAGACCTTCTAGATGTATCTGAAAAAGTTGGAGTGTTAGATGTGTGTTCCAGTTTCTTCCATCTTCAGGGTGAAGCTGAGAGCAGCCATTTATCTCATACTCTTTCTGCACTAAACTGGAGAGAAGATCCATGGAAAACATCTAAACTCTCATTCAGACTGTACCTTCTTATCCTGGGGGGATGGTGGCTAGAAGTGGGCCCACTGAATGTCTACCTGTTTGTTTTCTGTGGTCTAAGGAGACTTGGGAATGGAAAGCTTCATCAACTCCCTGAGCTAGGTGGTTAAGGCAATCCTTTGGGTAGAAACTGTAGAAGTTGTGGTGCTTGATATGTGGACAAATTCCTTCCAGGAAAAATTAATAGACCTCGATTTATTGCTGAGGGAAGCTGGGGAAGATGGCTTGGTAAGTGCTGACCTCCTGTTCAAGCTTTCAGGGGTCTACTTTTTGTCAGCCTCATTGTTGCCTGATGTAGTTTAGTTAGAAACCAGGCTGTCAAGCAGCCACTGGAAGAGTATACTGGAAAACCTTTCGGGGCAGAAACTAGGAGCTGTGCATTTCAGCCCTTCTCTGTGCCTCTCCTCAGAGGTATACCCCCAGGAAGTGCTTGTGCACCCATTTAAAACCACCTGTTAGTATTGCACTCTTAGGGAGACTCACTTATACCTGGTCCCTTCCACTCCCAGAAATAGGAGGTTTAGGATGCAGTACCTCTGATGGGAGCTTTAAAAGTTGGGGTACCCCATGCATGGACAAACCCTTCCAGGAAAAAATCTATAGACTTGCATTTATCACTGGGGTGAGCTACAGGAGAAGGCTCGGGAAGTGCTAAGTTCGCATTCAGGTTCTAGAAGGTCTATAGTTTGTTGGCCCAGGTAACTCCATGATGAAGTAGTCCAGTTAGAAGGTCAGTTGACAGCAACAGCAGTTGGTAGAGTACACTGGCAAACCCTTTCTGGGTAGAAACTTGGAGCTATGCTTTTTAGCCCCTCTGTGTAATGGTCGCAAGTAGTATAGCCACTGGAAGTATTTGCACACTTATTTAAAACCAACACATTATACTGTGATGTAGGGAGACTTATGTATGCCTAAACCCCTTCTGCTCTCAGAGCTAGGTGAATAAAGAGCCAAATCATGGGGAACCTCAGAGTTAGAGCACTGTATGTGTGTCCCAAATCCTTCTTACCCCAGAGAGAAGCTGGGTATTAGGAATTCCTTCCTGATTGTACAGCACAGAACCCAAGGAGGGATTTGTGCCTGGGTTTGCCTCACCTTTTCCTACTTATTCTATGTGGATATTTCCTCAGTTGTCCAGTGCACAGGAGCCTCTCAACTTGTTTCTGACCTTCTCTCAGAGGCAATTTATCAATGTGTCGATGTTTATTCAGTGCATTCAGGGGTGGAGGAAGAGTCAGGAGCCTCCTATTCTGCCATGTAGCTTATGTCCTCCAGTTTTACTATTTCTTGTAAAGGTAAACTTACACTTACCATACATAATCCAGCAATATGACTTTTATGAGTAATGAAAACATGTTCATGAAAAAACTTGCATGCATATATTTATAGCAATTGTATTCATGATCACCAAAAGCTAGAAATAACCTAAATGTCCTTCAACTATTGCATGGATCCAAAAGCTATTTTTCCATACACTACAATATTACTCAGGAATAAAAGAGAACTGACTATTGATAAAGATATAAGATGAGTACTGTCCAAATGCATTATGGCCTGTGAAATAAGCCAGACTCAAAAGACTGTATATCTTGAGATTCCATTCTGGAGAAAGGCAAAATTTCAGTGTCATAAACAGACCAGTATATATCAGGGACTGTGAGTGGATTGGAGAGCTAATTTCAAAGGGACATTGGGAAATGTTTTTGGATAATGATACTGTTCTATACTGTGATTTGGTGGTGGTTACACAATTGTATGCATTCGTTAGAACTGAAAGAACTGTGTACTTAAAAAAAGTGAATTTTACTCTATGTAAATTATACATTATAAATCTAAAGCTATAAGCTAAAGCAATAATGCTTCTAGAAGAAATATGGGAGAACGTCTTTGAAACCTTGGAGTAGCCAAAAATTTCTTAGCCCTAGACAGCAATAACCTTTAAAATATAATATATTTTAATATTGGACTTCATCAAAATTTAAATTTCTCTCATCAAAAAATATCAAGACGATTAGGTAAGCCACAAACTGAAAGATAATAATCATAATATATTTACCTGATAATGCATAAAATTGTATCTGTTTTATTCACTGTCATGTCCCCAGTACCTAGAACAGTGCCCACCACAAATTAGATTTTCATTAAATATTTATAGAATGATTGTGTTGCTTAGAGCTGCTACCACCATTTGGAACCCTGAGTTCAGGGCAAAAGACTGAGGCAAAAATTTTAAAAAGGGTAAAAAATAACTTCAGCCATGGGATTATCCAACTCAAAATTTTTCCTGTCTCAAAATTCCTGTTAATATGAGATAGGAGGTTGTATTTCTTAATATTAATAGTTTGATTAATTTTAGTTGTCTTCAGGACTTACAACACTGATTCACATGTTTGTTGAGAAGGTTAAATGAGATTTTAAGTATCAAATGCTTTATATGGGTAAAAGAAGGTCATTCATGTAAACTTAAGGCACCTGATGAAGATTATTTTTTATTATAACATACTTCTTTTACCTTAAAGAATCTCACAAAATATACAATTCAAACATGGCACAAGCGATGTGAAGTTGTGTGAATTTATTCCTTTAAATTTACAGACTTGTTACATCTCATGTGTCTAACCTAAAGACAACCCAGCATCAGAAACCTTAAATTAACTCATCAATGAAACCTCTCTTCCATTAAAAATCACTCAAGGCTGTGGCAACCCAGGAAATGCCTGTCATTGCTCAACCTGTCAGAATCCCTGTTTGAGCAGAGGGCCATTTGCAGTGGCATCTGACGAGACAATCAGGATCCCCAGTGGTGCACCAGTGAGAGCATTTCCCCAGGACTCTCGTAATGAACCGGCTTCTGGCTCAGTGCTGAATGTCAGCTAAAGACAGAACCATCTGGAAAGCAGAGTGTTAGAATGATCTCTATTTTTCCAAGAATCAAAGCAAGGTGGAACATTTCTGAATGAAACCATGGATGTTATTCATAAAATCTGGGCCACATGAGGTTAGAGGCATATTGATTTCCAGTCTCAGGATGAATTGGCCATCTTTGGCCTTTCAGGAAAATGACCACAGATTAAGATGATGAAGAACAGATGCCACTATTTGAAGCTTCAATTAGAAAGCCCCAAATGGGCTTAATCAGCAAGACAGCCATAACAACTGCCACAGATCGACAGAAGGATGACGAATGTTTTAATGTGGTGGACACAAACCTAGCTGCTTCCAAACAAACAGTCCAGCCAGTTTGAAAAGGTTTGAAGGAATCGGATTTGCCAATACTTACCAAGTTCAAGGAAGGCCTTAGATTTGAGCATTTCCATCTTGGAATTAAGTTGAGAACAAAAAATTGTTTAAAATATGTTTTCTTAGATGAGCTCCTTCATGAGAATATCTATACCTAGCAGGGCTTAGAGAAAGCATAGATGTAGATCTATCGCTGGCTTGTCTGAAAGGCTTTTGCCTTTCTTCTTATGTACCTCTTTTTCTCTTTTAGCAGCCCTTTCCTTCCCACTACCCAAAATCCTCATCTTCTCATAATTGCCCAGACATACTTTACAAATATACATTAATTCACACTAGGTAGTTAGTGACAACTAATTAATGTTAGACTATTTGCCTTTATGGAAATATCTACAGTGCTTAAGTCAGTGAAATGTATCTCTAAGGGTTGAATTTTAGGCATTAGTGACAAGTTGGAAAGCTTTTGGAGGCAAAAAGTATTCAATACATAATCATTTATTCATTTGGTAGCTATTAATATCCCCTCTTTGAACATCTTCCTTTTGTAAATTATGATGAAAAATACAATGAAATAGAAGTCAAATTTCCTTCCCTCCAAGAGTTTACAAATAGGGGAATTAAAATATATACACAAATAACTATATATTAAGCCAGTGCTTGATATAAATATGAGATTTTAAAAGATTATATATCCCTAGAAGTTTAGGGAATGGAGAGAGAACTTCTAACAAAGATGTTCATGGAAGGCTTCAGGGAAGAGCTTGCTAATGAGTTATCCATGAAAGATTCAACTCGTGAAGCTGGGAGAAAGGAACACAGTTTGGGTGGGGAAAATGGCATGAGCAAAGGTATGGAGGAAAGGCAAGTTTGAAGAATGAGCACCATTAATTTTTATGTGAATGATCAACTAAGGATATGTCAGCTTGCATTCAGCTTCTGCAAAATAGTCAAGAAAACAACTTTTTATCATTATTTTCTGCTTTCTAAATTAGCAACTCTGTCACAGCTAGAAGTCCCTGTATTGTTCTTCATTTTATTACTTTTCATGTAAGACTCAAAACCACTTTGAAGCTGTTCGTGACCTCCAAGTAGAGGTTTTTCCAGGGTCTTGGCGATCAGTGGGAGAAAAGAATTTTAGGATGCACCACATAAGCCAATCAAGTGACAGCTTTTTGTGATTATTATTATTACTGAAAATAAAAGTACACTTTCAAGAAAGAAAGACTGAGAAGTCTTGAAAAGAGGAGCTGCACCAGGAGGAAGTGGCTTTTGTCTTTTTAAGTCTTACTAACTGAGGGGAGGGAGATTTAAAGCTAAGGGGTTGGCTTTTACTAAGAATATGGGTAATAATTTCTAGAATTGGGTTCCCTGCCTTTTTTATACTTTATATAGCTGTCTTAGAACTGTCATGGCAATTTCCAGGTTGGAGAAATTTTAAAATTGCAATGCAAATGATACTATAATTAGCCAAAGTTCATGTATAGTGAAAGAGATTATTGACAAGCTGGTTGCAGCTGGTTCTTGTATGTGGTAATCAGCCCTCTAGTTAGCTTCCACCTGAGGGTTGTTTACTTTAACACAGCACTCAATTTTCGAGCCTCTGTATCCTGTCTCGGCCCTGTCTCCTAGTCTCCTACTCTAACATCCCCCCATCTTAAGAGCTTTGGGCCCTTGGAATCTTACAAGAGAGGCCGAGGGAAGATCTATCTTCTGAAGCTGCTTCTTGCTGGTAAGGAGCATTGGCCCTGCCTATGGGCACCAAAGTCCTTTACATCTTTTTCCTTATCTATTAATGGGATGGGTGTCAGGGTATGGGCTTTAAGGCACCTCAATACGTGGGAGAGACTTCCTGGGCCCTCAGGTAGGTCAGGTGCCTGTTGATAGAAGGAACAAGGTACCTGTGTAAGGGGATTTTGATAGTTTCATTCTTCATCTTTCTGAAGAGGGACAAGGTGGAACCCTTGGCATATCAAGACACATTGTGTGGTAGTCTGACAGACAAGAGATTTTAAAAGTTTAATAATGCAAGGAGAGAAAAGGAGAGCAAAAATTATGATTATAACGGGACTATAAAGGGTCCTAGCTAGGACCACAGCATTTATCTAAAAGTAGGCCACAAAGAGGATAGTTTTTTCACATATTAGATGCCGCATCTGTCTTTTCCTTTTGATTGTCTTGTACAGCCATTCAGCTGTCTTATAAACTTTTTGTAAATTTGTAGAGACTTGGCTAGTGGTATTAATCTAAGTGTTTAACAGGAAGAGTTTAACGCAGTGCAAACCCCTTCTTCAGTAGCCCATGTATAATCTAATCCTCTTCGATTTTCTAAAGCTAAATTTGTAAATGAATTGAGGGAGATTGCCAACTGGTTTATTGCATTTTCATGATTATAAATGGTGGTTTCTAAAGGGGAAGTGATGTTGTTGAGGATGGTTTCATGGTAGGTAAAACCACTTTAAGGGGCAAGTAGACCAATTGTACCTATTATTCCAGCCACTATTAGGCCACTGGCCCTCTTAGTCCAAGCAGTATTTGGCTTAGAATAAATTTGGATTTCACTCAATGTCAGGTGTCCTAGCATGCATTCCCTGGTATGCATTCCCTGGTATTTCTAGGCAGGGGTAGTCAAGGTATTTCCCTATGTGAGGTTTCAGGGCATGTCCACAGAGGAATACCATACCTTGAGGGGAACACAACTGAACTGGCTGGCTTTTCTTAAATGTTTGTATTAATTGAGCCCACTGAGGATGTGAATTATTGGCATTAGAGGGGAGAGTAACATTTCTGCTTATAAGATGGTACTAGTCTCTTCAAATAACCTGGCTTAAACAGAAATTCAGACACCTTAGGCCAACTGAGGGTGGGAATGTGAACAGTATAGGGTTGGCAATTAAGGCAAGTAATAGTATATAGCTGGCATCAAACTAAGGTGTTTTGACTATAATTATAATGGCAAGAGGAATTTTTATTGTGGGAGGTTGTGTGGCCTTTTTCTAAGAGCAGGACCTTTGATAGCCATTTTTTTGTTTTTTTTTTTGTTTTTTGTCAAAAGTGGGGTTTTAGCACAGGGCTTGCATTGCTGGTACTTGCCTGGGTCTGGGGTTCTGTAGTCTAAGGTAAGAATATGGTAGGTGTTGGTTAAGGGAAGTATAAAGGAAGGCCAACTAGGATTGGAAATGTTGGGAGTAAGGAGTCCTTCAATAGGAGTGATGGGAGGAGCCCATCTCATAGATGGTAGGAAAAAATTAACCCTTTTTATGGACCAACGTAAGTGGGTCAGGAGGAAAAAGTGTGTGGGTTTGTTGACAGACCCAGCAGTTGGTAAAGTTAGCCCTGGAAAGCATGGCTTGGCAAGATTGAATATACACATTTTGTTCTATTTTTTCTTAGGTTAAACTCCAAAGGGAGTCTAGCCATAAAAAAGCGTATTTGAATTTGGTTATTTGAAGCAAGGGAGGGGTTAAAAGTAATGGGACCGTTAGGATTTACCAACAGTGAGAATTATTGTACATGGATAGAAAAATGCAAGTAAACAAATAAAACACGTAAAAGGACAAAAATAAAGCTAACCAACAAATAGGTTGACAAATTGAACAAAAAAAGGAAAATTTACTCATCTGAGCAATGGCTTAGTGGTTGTCTTTTGAAAAGATATTTGAGGTCTTCAATGAGTTTGCAGGAATAGGAGTCTTGACCAGCGTCTGGAATGTCTTCTGTCTGCAAAGACTGAGAAACAGGCTTGACCTAGACAAATGTACCCAATGTTGGGGTACTCATTAAAACTTGCCTTTTCATTCTGGGAACACAAGTTTGTCAGGGACCCCTCCTTCAAGGATTTGAGCAGAATTCAGTCTCCTGGGGCAACTGGGGTGGGGTGTTTTGTAGCATCAGCTTGAGGTAAATGGCGATTTTCATATTTTTGGAGCACCTGTTGAACTTGGCTCAGATTAGTTACATAAGAGGTTGTAAAGTTAAGATTAGGGTCTATTAATAATAATACTTATTAACAGTCAGATGGTAAGAATGGCCTTCTATATAGTATCTCAAAGGGGCTCAGTTTTAGAGGTTTCTTGGGTGCTGTGCAAATGCAGAGTAAGACAACAGGTAGCAAGTAGAACCAAGACTCAGAGGTTTTCTGGCATAACTTGTCTAGAATCCTTCTCCAACTTTGCTTTCTCCTTCAATAATGATTTTGGCTATTCTGAGTCTTTTGCCTCTCCATATAAACTTTAGAATCAGTTTGTCAATACCTACAAAATAACCTGCTGAAATTTTGATTAGTATTTCGTTGAATCTACAGATCAAATTGAGAAGCCCTAACAGTACAACAATATTGAGTCATTCTATTCACAACCATGGGCGATCTCTCCATTTATTTATTTCTTTTTTGATATCTTTCATCAGAGTTTTATAACTTTCTCATATAGATCTTATATAGATTTTCTTAGTTTTACACCTAAGTATTTCATTTTTGTGGGTATTCACTTAAATAATAATGTTTTTAATTTCAAATTCTGCTTGTTCATTGTTGGCACAATAATAGTTTAAAAATTTTGTTAATGCCACTTAACAAAACCACTGATTTTGGCCTGTAGCACTAAGAAAAGAATAAAAGGCAGCCTTTGCTTTAGGTGTACCTTTGTGAATCCAGTCTTACAGTATATATTTCTTTCTATAGCTGTGAATTTGCAAAGCTCTAAAGTTGGATGTATGAGATATTTTAACATGAATTATGATAGTATGTCAATGTTCAAATCACCATGAATCAAAGAATTGTGTCTATTACTAGCTGGCAAATTTGAAAATGATTCAGAAGTATTTCCAACTACAATGTAACTGTTTTAGACTATAAATATAATGGATTTGAGAAAGCCTGAAGAGGATCACAAAGTTTTATAGAATTCCAGACAACACTGGTACCTTTCAGCTGTAACACACCTATTACATGTGGCATATTGTATAAACATTAGTTTACGTATATAAATGCTTTTGTTTACAGCTCTTACCCTAATCTAAAACAATTTATATTAGTTGCTAGTTTAAAAAGCTAACAAACACAACATTTTTATGATTCATTTTGCAGAATGAATATATTTATAGTTTTTATAAATAAGCCAGCTTATTTCTCCTACAGTTCTTTCCATGACAAGAGAACTCGTCAGCCAAGAGTAATATAATCTGGAAAATAACTATCAAGCTTCCCTAGTTCAAATTATTCTCACCAATTCACCCTCTACATGATCAAACAAATTATATTTTAAGGGTAAGAAATTTAAAAACAAAATATTTTAATACAGGTGATATTTAGGATGCTGCCGGAGCAATCAAGACCACTTTACACATTGCAAGTGGGGAGTTTTCTACATGAGTGGTAATGAGTGGCTAAGCAAAAGGAATAATGTAGCCTCCACATTTTCCCACATTTATTACTCCAGAATCCATTTCTAGACAATTCTACCATTGTGTAGACAGACTTCTTACACATGTATATGAGCTGACTTACAGCAGCTGTTCATTTTACCTGCCTGTATGTAATGCTATCAATATGTATAAAATGATGTGCAGAGAAATAAAGCTGAGAGCCAGAAAAGGCCTTAGAGGTCACATGGTCCAATGTGCTTTTTGTATAGTTGAGGAAATGGCAGCTGAAAGAGATTTATAGGCTTGCCAAGTCATATAGGCTGAGGATGTGCTTATTTTTCAAAGTATCTTAAAATAAAAGATCACTGCATGAAAAAGAACAGCTAGATCTGGGATGTTGAGAAAACTAGCACCTTGATTTAGGTTCTCACATACTACATGGTTTTACTTCTCTGGGCCTTTGCACATACTGGTCCCTCTAAAATGCCCCTCCCCCCAGCCTGATAATCATCTTTCAAAATCATATTCAGGTTAAACACCTCTCATGGTTTTCTGAAATCTCTCAACATTGTTAGTGATTGCTTTATTACTTAAGTACTTGGTGCATGCATTATACTATGTGATATATCTTGTGTCCCACTTCTTTTCCACACAGCTCCACACCTTACCCCAGCCACTCCTGCTGTGACTATTTCCACAAATCATAGACTAGCTTTGTGCAACTGCAAACTGACAGCACCTCACCTCATGCCTTTGCTGTGTGCCTTTTGCTTCTTGTCTTGTAGTTTCTTTGATGCATAGTAGGAGGTCACCTGTGGGAATCTACTCAGTACTCATGCATGCCTAACCCATGGAAGTTAACACACATGTGACGATGCTTGGACCAACAAAGCACTGTTCCTGGGGACAGGAACCAAAGAATAAATTCCTATCTTTTTATACCTGGGAAAGCCAGTTCTGAGATGCAATTCTAAAGGCTCCTCAGCTGGATCTGCAGGATTGAGTACCAGGCATCCATAACATAGCTAATTTGATAATGCTGCCTGCCCTGTAATGCCTTTACCCCTTCCCTGTTTTATTTCCCCTGTTTTTCACCATTGCTTTCTGTGATTGCTTTCCATTTAAACCACCTGCATGCAAGCCATTTCCCCAACAGGAAATTGCAGCAACTCAATAAAGATATGATCTCAGATATTTTAGGGATGAAGGCTTGTGACATCACACCTGATAAATACCCATGTCTAGTGAAATTCTAACAGAGTATAAGGAGAATGTTTACTGAAGGCTGGAAGGAAAAAATATAATAATCTTTGGTCTAGTAATGGTATACAGAGCCAGGCATTGTAGTCATTGTGCATATTTTGTGTTGATTGATTATTTTTCTCCTCTTTCCTTAATAATATCTTGTCTGAAAGGTTGTGATGATGGAGAATGTTACAATTTAAATTTCAGTTGAAGTTATAACTGAATACATCATTCCATTACTATCTGATAGTTGATGAGATTTTGTGTCTCCTCAGTGTTAGGGGTGACAATTTTTTCATCTTCTAAATAATGGACAAGAATGAATGCTATGTGACAATAGCCATAAAATGTGCCAGTCTTTCTCAATTCCCTCACCCGGATCCATTCTTCACCGTTTCCTGCCCTTCTCTGTACCAGGTAGGCTGGTCTCCATGAATTGTATTCCAAGAACTCCCACATGGCTGGCTTCCAGTTGGATTTGGTCAAGAGGAGGGGCTGGCAGGTGATTGGAAGGCAGAAGAAAAATGTTGGGACATTCCTTTTCTGATCCCTCTCTATGCTTGACACGATTATCGCTGGTGGCAGCTGTGTCCCTTTCAATCACAGCTCCTACCAGGCTCTGATCACTATATATGTCCTCCTCTTGTCCCAAAGGACTAACAGTTTCTCTTTGTTGCTAGTCTGAGTGCAACACCATGACTTGTTTGTCCCCTTAAGCCTTTCAACTGTTAGCCTGTTAAAGTCTCTTCATTTGAACCATATGGACAAATTTTGGTTTTTGCCAAGCCCCTGGTTGACATACACACACTTGCTTCCACACACATGCACGTACACAGACACATGCAGATGCCAAGACACAGAACATTCTCATTTCAATGAAGATGACTCATCTATGAAGAATAACAGTAGTTAAATATTTTATAAGAAGAGGAAAAGTAATTAGGCTCCAGGAAGACTTATTTTAATAGAGACTGCTAACCATTTAAATCATGTTTAAATCAAATTTTCTATTCCATTAAGAATTTTAATAGTGATAGCAAACATTTTATTATTTTGAGTGTCACCTCTATTTTTCTAGGCATGCTTTGCAAAGAGGATAAAAATTATACTGTGATTGTAAAATAATAGAAGGTAGAAAATGTTAGAAGTAAGGACAATAAGCTCCTGAAAATTCTAAGTAGACTTAAAAGCTTTCATTCCCAAATACTATTCTTCTCCTTCAATTCCTACTTGTCATGTAAACCCTTGCATGACACTCCCTTCTTCCACCAGCTGTCCTGCCTGCCCGTGTTTCTAGTATGCCTTTTCCCCATCTCTTTTTTTAATTCAAAGTATTAAGGGGGTACAAATGTTTTTGGTTATATAGATCATTTTGGTAGTGCTTGAGTCACAACTATAAGTGTGTCCATCACCCAAATAGTGTTCATTCTACCCATTAGATAGGTTTTCTCCCTCCTCTCCTCCCACTCCGCCTCTTTATACTCCTAAGTTATATAATTTATGTACATAACAAGACATATGAACATAGTGGATGACAAAATTGAAACATCAGTTTATAAATAATTTAAAGATAATTCTTTCATGACATTTCATTGTGGAGTGGGGGCACAACCATGCCTCAATGTGCCATTGTTCATCCCCAAGACTAATTCACATATAATTATGGTGTTTAACATAATTTGATAATGACACAGGTTCACAAGTAAAAATCACATTATAAATTCCAACATCAATGCATCCCTCCGGAAATCACAAGAAGAAACAATATTCTGAGGAAGGCCTGTTCATCATCATTCATATGAGTTCCATCTGCAGAGAGGGCAATAAAAGACACCTCCTTTTCTTGTTCCAGTTCTGGTACCCAATCAGCATCTGGTTCATGGTTGAATGCGTGATTGTTTGTGGAAACTTGACCTGAATGTTTGGAGTCCGTGGTGGATATCTGCCAATTTTTTTATGGGTATGTGACATAGGCCACTGGTACTCTTGACCCTGACGTTGAATTGGAAACTTGTTAGGAACTGAAAATGATTCTCTCTGAAGCAGGAAGGCAAAGTTCTTGGGTGCAAAGGTCTGTGTGACAGCATGCAACATCGAGCGCCAGTGAAAGTATCTAGTGCTCCATGGTGGTTGTTGTAGGTTCCTCACTGGACCATTCTATGGCATGATTCCAGGTCATATAGCCACTAAGTGCATGATTCTCTGTTCCTCCTAGGAATTTATATACTTACCCATATCCTTTTATTAAATCCCTCTTTTTTCTTTTGGATCTCAAATCCAAACAAAAACTGATACAATTATACTCCTATTCTATCATCATATAAGTCCATTTTCCTGATTTATTTTATTATTTCACTATCGATTCTTTCATTCTACCACCATAGAAGATACCTACTGTAATGTCTTGGTATATGTGCAGGGATATTATATATATTGATATCTCTTTGAAAACTTATGCTATTGTTTTGGGTATTACATGTTTTTTATTTACATAAATTGTGCTAAGCTATTTATTATTCTGTTTATTTTTTTCATTAAACACTCTGATAATATCTATTTATGTTTTTGTAGTTACCTGGAATTCATTGCCTCTGCCACACAGTAATACATAATAATCTTCATTATATTTTACTTATACCTTTCCTAATGATGGAAAATTAGGTTGCCTCCAACTCCATGCTATCATAAAGAATGTTGCAATAAACGTTCTCATGCGTATCCCTTCATGGACATATGTATTTGTTTCTCTGGAGTTTACACTATGAAGAGGATTAATACATCATAGGAAATATGCAAAATAGCTCTATCAGTCTCTTTTCCCATCAGGCACACATAGCTTCCTGTTTCCCTTCACCACTACCTGTGCTTAGTATCATCCCACTTTCTTATTTTTCATAATCTGATGGTTTAAAAGCATTGTTAATAGAATGTCTTATGCTCTTTTGGGTAGATACCTAATAATGCTATTGCAGGATCAAATGGTAATTCTATTTTTAGCTCTTTGAGGAATCTCCAAATAAGACATTCTATTATAAAGACATCTGCACACAAATATTTATGGCAGCACAATTCACTATTGCCAGGTCGTGGAAACATCCCAAGTGCCTGTCAATTCATGAGTGGATTATTAAAATTTGGTATATGTTCACAATGGAATATTACTCAATTTTAAGAAATGACAGTGAGCTAATACTGCTTATATTATCCTGGATTAAGCTTAAGCCCATTATTCAAAGTGAGGTGACACAAGACCTGAAGAATGGGCCCCACTTGTACCTGCCATCAAATTGGTATTGATTGATTGACACTATGGTGCTTAAATGGTGGTAGTGTTCACTGGGGATTTTGGGGGTTGGGGGTGGACCCACATCCGAGGGATATGGTGAGCACTGTGAAGGGGAGGGGCATGCTTGAAGTGTATTTGGGGATGGGTATTAGGGGTCTCAATGGGGGGTGGGAAATCCTCTAAAACTGATTTATGTGAATAGCTGTACAACTTGATAAATTTACTAATAACCATTTAATTGTACACTTAAAATGGAGTAAAGACATGATATGAAAATTACACTTCAAAAAGAAAAAAAGAAAGCATAACTACATCCTGGCCAATACATTGTCACTTATTTTAATCTTCACTATTCTAGTGGGTGTGAAGTGGTATTTCTATGGTCTTAGTTTGCATTTCCCTGATGACTAATGACACTGAGCACCTTTTCATGTACTTATTGGGCATTCATATATCTTCTCAGGAGAAATGTGCATTCAAGTCCTTTGTCCACTTAAACAATTATAGACATTAAGTCTTTTGTTTTCATGAATGTTTAAAATATATGCATATGTAGATTACATGTATATTTAATATGTTCATTTATTAGTTGTCTATTAAATTTGTCTAGGGCAAAATTTGCCATACAAAAATCTTATTTTTATTGCAATATGTATGTAACATAAAATTTACTATTTTAACAATTTTTAAGTGTACACTTCATTGGTTTAATACCAATTAAATACCACATTTATACTGTTGTGCATCCATCACCACTGTCCATCTCCACAACTTTTCACTTTCCCAAACTAAAACTCTGTATTCATTAAAAATGAATAAAATTTAAAAATATTCAAGTAGGTCAGGCTTTTCTAATGTCTAATTCTATTTTTTTTTGTCTTGGTTAAAAAGGTTTCATACACACCTAGAATATATATGTAATTTCTTAGTTTTTATTGCACCATTTTATTGTTTTATTAGGTTTAAATATTTAATTCACCTAGAATTTATTTTTACACATGATGTGAAGGAGGGAACAAACTTCATTTTCTTTTAAGTGAAGAGCCAAATATATGTGCCAATGCATACATTAAGTAAAGCAGCCTTTTCCTATTGAATTGAAATATTGCCTTTGACATAAACTATCCTAAATACTGAGGTTTATTTTGGGCACTTTGTTCCACTAATCTAGTTACCTGTTTCCATGCCAATATCGTATTTTTTGGTTGTAGTTTAATAGCTAATAAGTCAAATCCCACCTCATTATTCTTCATAATTTTCCTGGATATTCTCAGACATGCATGTTCCCATGTGGAATTTAGTATTATTTTATTTAATTAAAAGCAAACAATCCTATTGGAGTTCTAATAGGCATGGCATTACATTTATATATTATTTTCAGAGCACTTACATTTTTATATTATCTCTCTAAGAAAACAGTATGTCTTTCTATATTTTCAGATTGAATTTTACACCTTTTAATAAACTTTATATAGTTTTATTTGTCTAGTTTTTGTACTTCTTATATTGGGTTTATTTCTAAATATTTGTATGCATGCTATTATCAATAAACTATTTTCTCCAATTTGCACTTGATTTCTTTTGCTCAACTTAATGTCTGTGAGATTCACCCATGTTGTTGTATGTATAAGTAGTTTGTTCCTTTTGATTGTTGAGTAGTATTCTTGTGTATTTAATATGCTACAATTTATTTATCCATTCACCTGTTGGGTTGTTTCCAGTTTTTGGTTAATACGAATAAAGCTGTATGCTATGAATAACCTTTTACAAGTTTTTTTTTTTAAATGGATTACATATTACATTTCTCTTTGGTAAATACTTAGCCTAGGAAATGTCTGTAGTTGTATGTTTGTAAGAAACTGCTAAACTAAAAAAGTGGTTTGTATCATTTTACACTCCCACCAGCAATGTAGGGTAATTTCGTTTGCTCCACACCTCCACATCTAGGTCAACACTTCATACTGTCAAACTTTTAATTTTAGCTCTCCTAGTGGGTGTGAAGTTGTATCTCATTGTGGTTTTAAATTGCATGTCCACAATGAGTGATGCTGTTCAATGCTTTTTCATGTATTAATACTTTTGGCCATTTGTATGTCTTCCTTGGGGAGTGTCTGTTCAAAATCTTTTGCCAATTTTTTTTTTTCTTTGAGACAAGAGTCTCAGTTTTTTGCCTGGGCTAGAGTGTTGTGGCATCAGCCTAGCTCACAGCAACCTCAAATTCCTGGGCTCAAGCAATCCTCCTGCCTCAGCCTCCCGAGTAGCTGGGACTACAGGCGTGTGCCACCATGCCCAGCTAATTTTTTCTATATATTTTTAGTCAGCCAATTAATTTCTTTCTATTTTTAATAGAGACGGGGTTCTTGCTCTTGCTCAGGCTGGTCTCGAACTCCTGAGCTCAAATGATCCACCCGCCTCGGCCTCCCAGAGTGCTAGGTCTTTTGCCAATTTTTATTTATTTATTTTTTAATTGGGGGAAAACTACAAAGCATTTACAGTACAATGTTTACAGTCACAATTTGTAGTGAGCTGATTTCCCAAAATATATTACCACTCAAGTTGACTTATCTTGTTACATTCAAAAACCTACTCTGTCAA
>CAUYRT010041682.1:0-22761 GCA_963574885.1 Lepilemur ruficaudatus
ATCCCAGCACTTTGGGAGGCTGAGGCTGCAGTTTGAGACCACCCTAGGCAACATAGTGAGACCCTGTCTCTATAAAAAAAATTTTAAAACTAGCTGGGCATAGTGCCTATAGTCCTAGCAACTTGGGAGGCTGAGGCAGGAAGATCAGTTGAGCCCAGGAGTGTGAGGTTACAAAGTTACAATGAGTTATGCTTGTGCCACTGCACTCCAGCCTGGGGGATAGAGCAGCAGAGTAAGACTGCATCTCCATTTTTCAAGCATGCCCCACCCCTCTGGGGAGCAGAATCAGAGATCTCAATAGGGGAAAGGAATTCCTCTAAAACTGATTTATGTGATTAATTGTACATCTCGGTAAATTCACTGAAAATCATTTAATTGTACACTTAAAATGGAGTAAAGGCATGATATGTACAGTGTACTTCAATAAAGAGAAAAAAAAAGGTATCTCCAAAAAAGACACTTATGTAAAGTTAAATGTTTTAGTTGTATATTGCTGTGTCACAAACTACTCCAAAATTCAGTAATTTAAAACAACAATGACTTCATCATCTCTCTCTGTTCTGTTGGTTGACTGGGCAGTTCTGCTCCATGTGATGTTGGCTGAGACTGGTTATCTGGGAGCACAGATGGGCCAGCAGGTCCAAAGTGGCCCACCTGGGTGGCTGGCAGTTGCTGCTGGCTGTCAGCTGGGAACTCAGCCGGGATTGTTACCCAGAGCTCCTGGTTCTCCTTCATCGGCTTCTTTATGTGGCTTGAATGTCTCACCGCATGTCAGTTGGGTACCAAGAGAGTATCCCAAGAGTGAGCATTCCAAGAAGAAGGAAGCAGAAGTTCCCAGAAGTTTAATCACTTCTACCACCTTCTAACTTTCAAAGCAGTCACAAAATCAGCCCATGTTCAAGGGGAAGGAAATAGGTCTACCTCTTGGTGTAAGGAGAGGTCTATGTGTGCAGGGCTAGGAGAAATTGCTGAGGGCCGTCTTGGGAGACCACCACCTGGAGGGTTGAGAAAAAACCTATGTCTGACTTACATTTTGGATAGATAGTTATAAATCACGGGGGATGCAGAAGAATATTTCTTCATTTAATAAATGGGAATTGCTTGTTAACATGGTACTTTGAGAATTAAGATGCACAAAAGGCATCCCTTGTATTCTTTTCCTCCCCAGATCTGTTACCTAAAGCAGTAAAAGATGGCCAGAGGATCCGTGTCCGATGAGGAAATGATGGAGCTCAGAGAAGCTTTTGCCAAAGTTGGTGAGTAGACCTGGTACCTCAAGTTGCATTGGTCTCTTCTTCATTGAATAGCTCCAGGGAATGGTAACATGAACAAAATAGCAGAGGTGACAGGAAACCAGTGGTATTGGTTAGAGGAGCTGGGAAAACTTATTTTTGTTGGATATGCTGCAAGAAAACTGAGCCCAGGAGTTTGAGGCTGCAGTGAGCTATGACTGTGCCACTGCACTCCAGCCTGGCCAACAGAGCAAGCCCCTATCTCTATCAAAACACGGAATATAGACTCTTTCTCACCTGTAGCATTTTCTTTTATATCTCATCTGCTTTCTTTGGTTTCCTTTAATACTATTACATACTTTCTCTTACTCTTGATCACTAAGCCTGTGGTTTAAGAATTTCTGTAAGAGTTAAGAGTTCCTTATGGAAACAGAGGTTTCTTATAAAACCTTTGTTTTGACATGATTATGACTGTTTTACTGTGGATGTTGGAAGTGATGCTGGTCCCGGTATCCAATAGCAACCGGCCTCTTGTGAGATTCCTTTCCATGGGGTCAGGCCCTGACCCCAGAATGATAGCCTCCCCTGTCCCTTCACCTCACCTCTCTAAAAGCTGCTACCTGAAGTTCCCTGAAGCTTCAGCACATCGTTTGCATTACAGATACCGACGGCAACGGATACATCAGCTGCAATGAGTTGAATGACTTGTTCAAGGCTGCTTGCTTGCCTTTGCCTGGGTACAGAGTAAGAGAAATTACAGAAAACCTGATGGCTACAGGTGATCTGGACAAAGACGGAAGGCTCAGCTTTGATGAGTTTATCAAGGTGAGTACCATGCAGAATGCAAGGAGACACATTTGAATGTTGGAACTTTAATTCAGTTTCAAAAAATATCCAGAAAGACATTGCAACCTTCCTTGCTTCAACATTACATATTCTTTTCTTTGTGATTTTCTTAATTACTGCTTAGGTTACTAAAAATACATTACGTATTTGCAGATTTTTCATGGCCTAAAAAGCGCAGATGTTGCCAAGACCTTTAGGAAAGCAATCAACAAGAAGGAAGGGATTTGTGCCATTGGCGGTACTTCAGAGCAGTCCAGTGTTGGCACCCAACACTCCTATTCAGGTAGGTATGAACGGGTGGGAGCAGAGGTGGAGAGGGTGTTGGTATGACGATAGAGCTGAGGGTGGGGAGAGAAGGCAACACCTAGAAAGGATCCATGCCTTCTGGTGTCACAGATTCTAAACTTAGGATTCAACCCTGCGGGGTGTAAACAAAGAAGCAAACACGACCTCATGGACCACCACCTACTTTCCTGTGTCTATGTGGGTTGGGTACGTAATATAGGAGCTTGCCTAGCTCTAGGTAGGGTCCAATACAAAATGATCTCATCAGCATTTAAAAAAAAATACATTAAAAGTTGCCAAAATTCCTTGTAAATCTTACTGACAAAATTAGCTACTGGAGCTCCTATCTTCAAACTTCATGATTATTAACACCAGTTGAGTGGTCAAAAAATTGTATTTTCATTGATTTGGAAGAAAGTTGTATATTTATTCTGAGGACTGCCATCCAACAGCCTTAATGGAAACTTCTGGTGACCCAAACAGTGGAGTAACCCAACATTTCCTAGCCTGAGTCCTTCAAAACATTAGTTGATCTCAAAGAGAAGTGCATGGTTAAATACCATCTATAGTTGCTAAGACAAAGTTTTGTCTTTTATTTTAAATGCAGAAATTTTCAGAGGCTTTGCTTCGTCAAATGTGTGTTATGAATCTTCAAGACAGTGATACACTGTGCGGTGTTTTCCAAACTTTTGTGACTCAGGATTTCTCTGAGGGACACTATTGTTTTCAATGACAATTTAGGAAAGACAGTGCTAGGCTATAAAGGCATAATGTAAGGTTTTATTAAAACTTATAAAATCACCTTCTGGCAGCTTTACTGATAGGAAAGAAAAATTATATCATAAATGATCTCATTTTATAACAATTTCACTGTAATTTTTATAAAGAAGCTCAGAGATACTATAAGGATAGTCAGTGTCATCCAACATTCAAATTAACAGTGCTAAAGGCAGAACCTGAGTTTATAAGCATTAGACCACATTTATACTTAAATTCTACATATAGAAATAAAGTATAATTAATTATATATACACATATATGGAAAATATAAATTATGTATACATTTGCTTCTAAATGTAATATATCTGCAATATGTATACTATAGTTTTTAAATGTGTTTGCTATATGTTTTATAACTTGAAGTGAACATAGATTTGGTGCCTATTTCCCAAGTGATCTGAGATTTTTAAATGTTAATAAATAGGAGATCATAAGATAACGGACCAGATAAACTCTCATTGTCTTATCTCTGCTGAGCATGAGAATCTAAGATCCAGATGGATAATTTTGTTTATATCAGATTTTCACTTTGCAAATAAGTCATTTTAATTATTTACTTGCAGAGGAAGAAAAGTATGCCTTTGTCAACTGGATAAACAAAGCCCTGGAAAATGATCCCGATTGTCGGCATGTCATCCCAATGAATCCAAACACAAACGATCTCTTCAATGCTGTTGGAGATGGCATTGTGCTTTGGTAAATAATGCTTCTTTCCTGGCTTCCAAAGAATTGCCCATTTTTTGGAATATCAACAATTGATTGTGTTTATCGTAGGCCAACTGTCTTTGGTGCTCTGCTGCACCTAGAATGCTTCTCTGGACTTTCACTTGGCCAGGTCCAAGAGAACAAACTAATTTCTAAAGCAACTTATAATGAGAAATGTAAAACTGCTATTGCTTGGGTGGAGAGAGGGCATGCACATTATGGAGATAAACACAGAGGTACAGTAATGTAAGGTCAAAAGCTCTGGGTGTCTGATCAAAGTATTAGGTACTTAAGTGGCAGAAATTTGTAAAGTACTGATTTAATAATGACTACAGAAAGACATAAAAAAGTTTATCAGATGATAAATTCAAAGTATAAAGTTTGATCAGGTGTCAAATAGAAATGTAGACATTATATAAGCTCAGAAATGTATAATCTGTTATGTAATGGGGACAATTTTCATAGCAATATATTTTTGGAATATATGCTACTTTGTTTCATCAGAAAGAACATGGCCCACGGTGAGAGGAGGTAGCACTGAGAATAGCAGCGGGATAACTGCAGCAGTCCAGTGCAAGCTGTAGTCTTTAAGCAGAGAAACCTTTGAGTGATGCACACAGATACCCAACATAAGTATTGAGGGCACCCGGAAAAGGACGAATGTGTTCTCTCCACGGGAGGCCTCTAAATGCAGTGCTGGTCGATTCAGGCTGGTGTCTTTGAAAACGCCTCTGTAGCTCTTGCCTTGCAGGTTCTCTGTCATCGCATGTCACAGTGTTAGGGAGGCGGCTTGAGAGGCTCCCTATGTAGGGGACTCAGGAGGGAAAGGGAAGGATGGGTGGGCAAGTCGCTGACCCCCCTCCTCTGCTCCAAGCAGAGCAGTTCTACTTTTGGTACTTATTCGAGTTTGTAATGAGATTTTGTTTTTAAAATGTTCAACTGCTATTTTAAACACACACATACACAAAACATCAAAATTCTAGCCTTTAGTTTGGCACCCAAGGTCTTTCTTCAATGGTCTTTCTTCAATGTCCTTCTAGTTTTACTTCCCAAGCCCCTCTGACTCATTGGTACCCAGCACAGGGCACTGAGTGACTGAAGTCATCAGCGAACACATCCACCGTCCTCCACGCACACCTGCTGATAACATGCAACGGGGGTTCTGCCTTTTATTTTCTTTCCTAAGATGCCCTCCCTGGCTTCCCCCTGCCCCCTCACGATGACATTTTCTGGCCTATCCCATCCCCCAGGGATCTCTCCCTACACTGAATTCTTAGAGGACATGTTCGTAGCTCTTTGGGAACTATCATAATGCTCTGCTTTGGATTGTTAGATAACTTCTCATATCCACGTATTTCGTCTTTATAATTGGACTAGGCAGTGGTAGCTTAGGTAGCTTAGGCAGTGGTAGCTTACACTTTTTTAAAAGTCAACTCTTTTCACTCCTTCCCTCCCATCCCCCACCATCTCCCAAAGCTGCTAGGCACTACTAGTTTCATATTTTGCAAATGATATTTAGAAGTTTGCTTTGCCTAAATTGCAGTAATGTGCCTTACATTCGATTGTTTCTCTTTCAGTAAAATGATCAACCTATCAGTGCCAGACACAATTGACGAAAGAACAATCAACAAAAAGAAGCTCACCCCCTTCACCATTCAGGTATGTCTTACCACCGTTACTTTAACGTAGGATTTGCTTGGAACACAAAGGCTGCTGAGTCAGCCTTTTCCAGGGCTCAGACATCATTCTCAAATCCCAGGCTTTGGGTGGGTGATTTGTCATACTTAGTGGGAACAGAGGCATACATTCCTGTAGCGGGGGAAAGGAGGCTGATGGAGTGTTAGTAGCTGAAGGTTGTACGTTTTGGCCTCTTAGGAATAAAATTCACATTGGCTAAATTTTTAACTCAAACTTTCCCTACAGTTTATCTTTGAGCTCATGCTAAATACCTAGCATTTTAGCTGGAAAAATAAACCTTTCTAAGAAGTGAGAGGTGAAAAACGGGAAGTACTCTGGCAGCCTTTATAGTGAAATTGGCCACAGCCACAAGAGTAATAAATATCACTTGCTTTTATTCCTTCAATTTGTTGATTAACTGGAATAGTAACCTGCAGTAAATAAGCTGTATTTCTATGTTATATTCCAATATTTTAATATAATTGTAATTCTCTTGCTCAGAAACCATGTCTACCTTCTTAAATCATGAACGATATAATATCTCCTGTTTGGATTTAAGCAACGCTGTGTGCTTTCAAAATGAAAGGGGCAACCAAATTGAGAACAGTGATTAAACATATATGAATGCACTTAGTGTTAAATTGACTCATAATCTTGGCCATATGTAGAAACAATATTTTTCACTCATCATTTGAGCATGAGGGCAAGAATCCACTTTCCTTCTGATAGTTCCCTTCTCAATTCACTGGTGGCCTTTGCTTTTTAAGTTGTCACAAAAACAACTTCTACACATCTCTGACATTGATACCTCCTCTTTTGTGGACCCAGGAATAGTACATAGACTCTAGACTGAAAAGTCATTGACTCTATTCCAACTGTTAGTACCTACATTGTTGTTAGTCATAAGAACATATAAGCTGTGTATATGTGTGCTCAGTTTCCCTAGTTATTATGGATACTCAATAAATTGAGCCAGTAAAAAAACATTCCATTTTTTCCAGGAATTTGATTTGTATCTTTTTAAAAAAATTTCCTTAATACCCAATCTGCAAGTCAAAAAGCTATTCTGGCCGGGCACAGTGGATCCTGTGAGCTCAAGAGTGCAAGACCAGCCTGAGCAAGAGCGGGACCCCGTTTCTACTAAAAATAGAAAAATTCGCCAGGTGTTGTGGCACACACCTGTAGTCCCAGCTACTCAGGAGGCTGAGGCAGGAGGACTGCTTGAGCCCAGGAGTTTGAGATTACCGTGAGCTAGGCTGACGCCACGGCACTCTACCCAGGGCAACAGAGTGAAACTCTATCTCAAAAAAAAAAGCTATTCTGTTACTCTCTTTTATGACCTTGATTTACATCAACAATTGTCTTATTAATGATAGCCAGTGACAGGACAATGACTTCTCTCAAAAGTGCCCCTTAATTTCTGGCTAATGGAGATATGTGTGTGTGGGCTTCATCAACAGAGCTAGATGGGAAAACATAAGGCTCATTAGTCCCACACTGACCAGGAGGGGCCTTAACTCAGGGTGCTGGTTTGACTGAATAGGCTGCTACCTAAGCTCAGTGTCTGGCTTACTGGATTTTCTCTTAAATTAACAGTTACTAATTTACTGTTTTTTCTTACTGTTAAAACTAGTGAAGACCATGCCTCTAGACCTGTAAACTTTCCAGAAGGGAAACACTGTTGCTGTTGCCAATCAGTAATCACCATTTAGCATCTACAAAGTCAAAGAATAAAACTTGCATAGCTTTTCTCCCTCAGGAAAATTTGAACTTGGCTCTGAACTCTGCCTCAGCCATTGGGTGCCATGTGGTTAACATAGGGGCCGAGGACCTAAAGGAGGGGAAGCCTTATCTAGTCCTGGGACTTTTGTGGCAAGTCATCAAGATTGGGTTGTTTGCTGACATCGAGCTCAGCAGAAATGAAGGTAAGAGCAAAGTCTCCAGTGTTCTTAGGGACGTGGCTTCCTATTAATGCATGGGTTGGGGACTGTAGGGGAAGACGTCAGAAAGTTTTGAAAACTATAGTTATGTTGACTCCATGGTATTAACGTAAAAGATTCTATCCACACTGACCAGACTTTTTTAAATGACAGAGCAAAAGCTTTTTAAGACCACAGACCAATGATAATGCTCGTTTGGGGCATATAGCTCAGTCTAACTGTCTGGGACTCAAACCTCAAGAGCTTTTTTCAGAGCTCGCTTTGCCTGTAGATACTTCATAACAAATAAGGCTACTTTTAACTTGTATTTTATGAAGCAATTCACATTCGTATACTACAGTGATTGCACCAGATTAGGAGAAGCTTGATCTATTTCTTATCAAGACTTTAGAGGAAGATGTAGGTCAACGGGTACAAAGTTACAGCTATATAGGATGAATAAGTCTAGAGATCTAATGTAAAACATGAGGACTACAGTTAATACTATGTTGTATACTAGTAATTTGCCAAGAGATAGATTTTAGGTACTCTTACCACAAAAAAAGAAAAAGATAAAAAGAAAGCTAACTATATGAGATGATGGCTATGTTAAGTTACTTCACTATAGTAATTACCTTACTATGTATGTGTTCATCAAGATAAATATATCAAAGCATATTATACACCTTAAATACATACATTAAAGAATAAAAATTTTTTAAAGATTGTAGAAAATTACATTTAGGGTGTCGAAGTTCTCAACTAAATGTGTTGCTGCCAGTCTTATTCTATCTTCCTTCACTATCCTCTTTGTATTTTTAACATTGACAGCCCTGCTGCTTAGAGGTAGTAGACCTCGGTAAGTATCATACAAAACACAACGTTACCTTCGAGTTTTCCGATACCAATCCTACCAATACAAAATCTGTAGACAAATCCTAATTTTTAGTTACGCATACTTTTTATTTGTATGTCCAAATCACAATAACCAATGAAGAATCCTAAGATATAATTTTAAAACCGATATATTACACAGAATATAAAGAAGGGAAAAAAGAAGCTAATAGGGATTTTGGAACCCACGAGAAAGGATATTGATTTTCAAATATTGACCTCAGCTAAAACCTTCTAACTGAGCAAAAAATATTTATTTATCTGGGGAAACACAGAGGAGAGTTGATTACATTGTTAAGTTGCTGTAATTACGCAGATAAGCATTTGAAATATAAAACACCTGTGGGAATAGACAAGCGAACCTTGTTGTTACTACAAAATTGATCTCTTAAAAGCGAAAGTGTTGTCATCTCCTGAAATGTGGTCTGACAGACCCAGCAAAGCATTCTGAGCCAACAGCCTTGGTTGTTGTCATGGCTCTGCCCTGGTGTTCTAAATATAGCATTGAGATTCATTGTTTCTTGTCTTCTCCATCTGAAAAATTGGAATGATAAATAAAGTTACAGTAGCTTACACCTCTTTTTAGGGCATAGTGTTTACTCCAGGGGAAAGACTGTAAGAACCTTTAGGTAACCGAAGAGGTAACGTTGCTATCTTTAGCTTTCCAGCAGAGCTCAATGAAATGCTAACTAGTGCCCCAAACATCTCTCTGCATTTATTTTCCTTTGGTTTTTGTGCCTCCTCAGCTCTGATTGCTCTTTTGAGAGAAGGGGAGAGCCTGGAGGATTTGATGAAACTCTCCCCTGAAGAGCTCCTGCTGCGGTGGGCTAATTACCACCTGGAAAATGCAGGCTGCAACAAAATCGGCAACTTCAGTACTGACATCAAGGTAGGAGGATTGTCATTTGAACATGACTGACTGCAGCCGTGAAGGGGAATTTGGGCGTTCATGGAGAAAAGGCAAAGATATGGGCCTCGTCTCTTCAGAAGCTGGGTTAGTCTGGGCCGTTTTGGAGACTGCTGCTTGCTCATCTAAAGAGCTGGTCCGAAGCTCCAGTGCTGGGCCACACACAGATCTGCCCAAAGTCCTCGTGAGGCATTGAAGGGAGGTGGGTCTCGCTTGGAGTTTCAACACCAGGACGCAGAGGGACAAGGGTGGGCTAGAGAAAGGGCAAGAGATCAGATTGCTTTTCGGGTAAAGAGAGTATACATGGGACTGTAGTGTCTCTGGTTTTATAAATGGGAGCATCAGATGGGGATGCTTTTAAAAAATTCGATGAAGATGATTCTTTTAATTACACGAAGTAACAGCAAATGTGATGTTGGCTACCTGCCAGGGACTGTTTCATACATGTATTCTCTGATTGAATCCTCGCAACAACCCATGAGTTAAGCATTATTCTCCTCTCATTTAACAGATAAGGAAACTGAGACAAAGAGATCCCCAAGGGGAAAGGCTGAGGCAGGCATACACCGTAGTTTTCAAGTTTATGAAAAGTTCCGTGTCAAGGTGAAAGGAAACCGCTGTTGGCGTTGATGACAGATGGACCAAGATGTTCTAGAAAGAGTTTAAGGAGCAGTAGCAATGTCGGAAAGTAGTCGCTAGTAGGAAAGGGTGCAAGATGCTGGGATGCAACGTGAGGAAAATATTTCAGCCTTCACTTTCCTGAAAGTTAAAGAAAATTTCCCCAAAGAGTCAGAGCAAAGGTCTCGTGACCCACCAAGAGTCCACCCAGGCTGATAATTCTTTGAGTAACAGCTTCCCACTGCTGCACCATGAGCCCTCAATGGGGTTTGGAACTCAGGGTGCGCCATCTAGGCTTCTAGATGGAACGCCCCTAGGCATTAGGATCTAAGCCAAATTCATCTTTCTAGCCACACAATTTTCACTGGTTATGAATATTCTTCCAGCACCACCAACCACGCTGGGGTTTGACAGGAGCTGAAGTCATGATCTTGCTTTGTGCTCAGCAGTGAAGCTCTGTCTGTTACTGTAAAACTTTTTGGCCAAAATTAGGCTGCTTTATCTCAACCATAAGTTTATCTGATTTCCAATCACTAAAAGGCTGTGCTCTTTAGAAAAATAACCCTTTTGGACTTTGGAAAGGATCTGTACGAGATAGGAACTGGCAAGCTAAGCACTTATACAGTGGTTGTGCTGGTTTTCCAGGAACAGCTGCATGCAACTGAGTCAGTGCTGTAATGTGATGTCTGAGTAGCCAGCACCTTTGGGAGATGTCTTTATATCACATAAAATCAGCAAAGGTGGGGAGAATGCCAAACTAGAGTGAAAAAGGTTTATTAGGGTCAGGTGAAATGAGGTGACTCTTAGCCAAGCTAGTAATGTATAACACATGATAGGCAGATTTTTATTGGCGCCTGCATGGAATTTTCACTAACTTCAAAACAGCTGCAGTGAAAAGTAGGTGGAGGGGAAGGTAGAAAGAAGAGAGATGAAGATCAGTTCTTCCAGGTGCAACATCAATGGCTTGCACTCTCTCGTTCTTTCTAATGCCAAAAGTGGTGAGCAGACCTCTCCTCTGCCCACACCCTCCCCAGTTTTAAAAACAAATAACAGCTGATTTTTCAATCTTTAAGAGAAATTATGATGCTTTAAAATAATTTAAATAAATTACCTGAAAATCTGTATGCTTTCATTGACTGAGAAAAAAAATTTGTATTTTTAAGACTATGATTCTTAGAAGTCTTTTTATCAGTAAGCATATTTCCAGAAACTAAGAAAACTTGAGAATTTCAATACCTATTTCCCATCTGCTATAACTAAATTTAACCATTTTTCTAGCTTCTAAATAAACATTAAGTGCACTTGTCATCTTAATATTCTCCTTTTGCATAAAGATTGCTTGTTAATGCTTCAACCTTCTGTCTTTGAAATCTTTATTTTTCTTTTGCTGATTGTCTATTTAAATGTATTTTTAAACTCTGCTTTAAACTTCTGCTTCCTCTTTCACTTTTTTTTTAAATTAAACCTTAGCTGACTGACTTCTACAGCAATATAAAGGTATATATATACATATTTTTTTCTGTATACAATTTAATACATGAAAATAAGTTGTTTCTCTCCCCTAAGGACAACAGAATAATATCTGCTTCTTTGGGTTGCCTTTTGTGTATGTCCTGCATTTTTAATTGCTATATTCCCTTTAAAAAGAAAAGCAAATGTAATGTGTAAACTGACAAACAGAACGTTCAAATCAGTGAATGTGCGTAGCTTTGTTAATTAAGTTACATTCTTGAGTGATAGTTGAATAAGAAACAAAATGCTTGCTTTTGGGAAATTATTATTGTGCTAAGCATGTGATTAGCTGTGCTGTTTTGAAATTGTAATTTCTTAATTTCTCACAGGACTCCAAAGCTTATTACCACCTGCTTGAGCAGGTGGCTCCAAAAGGAGACGAAGAAGGTGTTCCTGCGGTTGTTATTGACATGTCAGGACTGAGGGTAAGGCCATGTCCCTAGCTGTGTTCAGAGAGCCTGGTGCTGCCTTTGTCTGGCAGTTCATTTGCTCCACGTGACGCTGGCTCTGGAGTTCCATGACTGGGCATTTCTGCCTAAAGCCCTTGTTAAAACTGTTAACAGTGACGGATAATAATTGATGGAAACTGAATCTGGAAATAAAACATTAAAGAAAGAAATTAATACTAATTAAACGCCACGCAGCATGCCAGGCACTTCAATATGTCCATCATTGAACATTTAATAGGCTGTATAACACCAACACGGGTCTGAATGTTAAAACTTCAGTTCTGCTGCCACTTTCATATTCATCTTAAGAAGTCACCTTACCCATTTTTGTGCCTCATTTAATATCATTGGAGTTAAATCCGATGAGTTAATGTTGAAGTCAACTCATTCCTAATGAGAAAGTAAAAGTAAATGAGAAGTGAAGCTTTTGAAATGTATAATGTGTAGTGTTATCAAGGAAAGCATAATATTAAGAAATAATTTATAATAATAGTTTATAAAGTTCTGTTTTCTGAAAATTGGTGGTTTCATAGATTTTAAGGACAGTGGACCACATTTCAACAAAATTTTAGTCTTGTTATAAGAGTCTGCTTGTATATGACTGGAGATTCTCTAGAATTATTTGAGCATGTGAAATGAATGGTTCTCAATCTGAAGTCTGCAAAAGTCAGATTGATATTATATATTTATCAGTGATGATATGTAGGTTAACTGATAAAACTGATTTTGTTTGGGTTGCGAGTCCACCAACTCAGGGTGGGAAAAGTGGTCAACTAATCATGTTCTTATTGGCAGGTGCAAATATCTTTTATGAATTGGAAATGGGAATATAAATTATTAATAAATATTTTTGATAGACAACATCTCATGAAGTCTGGGCAAGAAAATAATATGAAGGAATCTTAATGGTTGGAAATAATTAAGTTCAGCTCAAAAGATAAGATTGTGGAATCTGCTGAATCTCTTTCAAAACAGGGCAACAAACCATTCATCTGAAATGCTTCTGCAGAGAGATGAGAGATCTTGATTACCTAACTTCTGAGGTTCCTTTCACTTGTGATTTTCTGGTTTGGGTTCAGGTGCATATAAGCAATAATGTGCTGTTACGAAGTGTCCACCTGAGATAAACACTAAGGATTTCAGTGAGATGCCCATTTCTTTTTCTTGTTGTGCATATCTACTGTGTGCGTGGAGAGCCTTGATCCAGCCTTGAGATGTCCTTTTGCATTGCAGGAGAAGGATGACATCCAGAGGGCAGAGTGCATGCTGCAGCAGGCGGAGAGGCTGGGCTGCCGGCAGTTTGTCACAGCCACAGATGTTGTCCGAGGGAACCCCAAGTTGAACTTGGCTTTCATTGCCAACCTCTTTAACAGATACCCTGCCCTGCACAAACCAGAGAACCAGGACATCGACTGGGGGGCTCTTGAAGGTAACTCTAAACTAGTTGTTTAAGATGTTTGAAAAAGCACTCACAATTCTAATTCAGTAGCAATTCAAAATCACTTTCTGAGCAAATACAAACCCCTCACACGTGCAAATAGACCATCAATTCTCTGGTATACAACAAAGAGAGTAAATAGATTCATCAGGTCAATTTACAGCCAAGCAGGAATAATCAAATACCATTATATTACATCCATTATACATAGGCTTCATCCATTATCGGAATTAAATGTTTTGGGGAAGATAATGCATTTAATTATTGGATGAAATAAATTCTGAGTTCCAAAACCTAATTTATGTACTTAATGGACCGTGTTAATTCCTAGAGGCAAGAATTGTCACTACTCACCATCTAAAAATAATATTTAACTTATGCTAGGATGTGCTTTTTGAGTTTTTGCTTTTGTTGTGTTCCTTTGATTTGGATTATGGAGGACACCGAAAAGTATTTTGAGGCAGAATCCCTGACTGTTGTATTTTTCAGGTTAATACCCTATATTTCAACAAAAAGCATATAGATTTAGTCCGGTTCTGCCAGGTAAAGGTGCCAGAGCTGTTTGCTTTCCTTTTTTTTCCATCATGAGCTAATCCCAATATTGAGATAAAAATAAGGTCAAAATTAATATTAAATGAATGTCACCCAAGCAATGAAATTCAGATTTAAAGTACTGGTTGATCTTTTTCCGTAATGCTTTACTCTAGCTGGAAATGCAGTATCAATCATGTTCCAACGTTGCTGTATTTGTATCATTTGATAAATTGTGGTCAGGGAGCTATGTACTTTATTGACTCCCCAATCTATATATCAAGCCCACTAATCACCCATTTCAGCTGTCTCTAGCATATTCCTGTTTGGATCCTTGGCCAGCATTTGAAATGCAGCATATATATAATAAAAAAGAGTTGATCATTTCTTCCCCCTTCCCCTTCCCACCCACCTCCCATCCCATCTGCTCTCCTTTAGAATTTCTCCATTTCCATTAATCATACCATTTTTTTTCTTTAGTCACCAAAACTGAAGACCTTGGGGTCTACTATGACATCTTACTCTCCTTCACCCCGAAATCTGTTAAATCAGCAAGTACTAATAATTCTTCCTTTGGAATGTCTTGAAGATTGTTATTTTTCCTTTCTGCTCTTCTGAACTCTTATTACCTCATACTCCAATTATTTTAATAGGTCTCAGGGGCCTATTCCTCCATTCATCAAACACTCGAATGTGTCCCATGTGCTAGTGCCGAACGCTCTCCCCTCTGCGTGTTTAATTCAAATGCATATTACCTTTCAGCAATTCTGCACACTACTGCCAGGCACGGACGGGACTGCTTTTATTGTATCTCTGCCTTGCTCAAGAATTTATTATAGTAATAAAAAAAAAACCCATAATGACTGCCATTGTCTAATATATCAACTAAAATATGCTACCTGGCATGCAGAGATGCCTGATTCTGGCTCCAGCCTCTAGACAGCCTTATCTCTGTGTACTGTACACCACAGATCCCCGACAAATCAGTTCCTGGTGCTCTGTGTAGAGACCTCGCCTGTCATTCCCTTTGTGTGCATATTCACACTATCTCCTACTCCTACCCCCTTGCCATCTCCCTAAGTCCTCTGCTCTTTCCTCTTCACCATCCAGATTTTGCTAGTCATACAAGGTAAAGCTCAACTCTCACCCCCTCCACATTTAGCCCATTAGACTCTTTGCCCTGTCTTGACTCAAATAGCAAATATGTCTGCCTCATCTGTGAGTCCTCTAACTTGTGTGACCTCTGTTGGATGCCTAAAATTCTTGTTTCTCCAGCAAGAACATAAGCCTTGGAGGGCCAGCTGAACAGTTACCCCACACAGAATCTCACACACTAATAATAGATGCTATAGAAATACTTGCAGAATTGAAATGGAAAAAAAATTGACACAGAATAGTAGACTTCATCCAAATCCAATAGGGTTTATTTAATTTAGTTCTTTCGTTCTACTTTGAGTTTTTATTGTGGCCTCTTTAGTTAAACTTTGACCACAAAAAAAAAATCATGTTTTCTGGGGGCTTAAAAGATAACCAGTCTTCATTAATCTAGGTGAGACAAGGGAAGAGAGGACGTTTAGGAACTGGATGAACTCCCTGGGTGTTAACCCTCGAGTCAATCATTTGTACAGGTAAGAATATTTGGGAACTCATTCTTAATGTGAGACAGAGACCTCGAAAGATCCATAGGGTTTCAAATACTGCTACGACCCGATTTTCTTCGCAAAATGCGTGCGTATACCTTGATGAAAAGGGAGAAAGTATCCAATTGAGCTTCAGATGTTGTATGTTCAGCTGAAAAACTCACTTCCATACACCAACCTTACTGTGTGCTTAATACAAAAATCATACCTCAGCAAAATGACAAATTTACTATATGTCGCAAGCTTATGACCTGCTCACAAGCAGTCAAAACAATGAATGTTGTTTGCAGTGAAGTGTCTCTTATGCCATTTGTTAAAGCTGTGTTTCTTTTCCTGCAGGCAGCGTATATTGGCCAAAAGGGCACAGCTAGTCACATAGGCTAGGTGCTGTGGCTCATCCCTGTAATCCTAGCACTCTGGGAGGCCAAGGTGGGAGAATTGCTTGAGTTCAGGAGTTTGAGACCAACCTGAGCAAGAATGAGACCCCATCTCTACTAAAAATAGAAAAAATTAACTGGGCATGGTGGCGCATGCCTGTAGTCCCAGCTACTCAGGAGGCTGAGGCAGGAGAATTACTTGAGCCCAGGAGTTTGAGGTTGCTGTGAGCTAGGCTGACGCCACGGCACTCTAGCCTGGGCAACAGAGTGACACTCTGTCTCAAAAAAAAGGGATAATAAATTCTCCAATTTCTGAGTCATCATCACCTCTAAAGATGGAGCCACCACTTCCAGTTATGCAGGGTGTTATGAATGTTCCTTGAGCTAATACATAAGGAAGTACATGGCCCATTGTAGACCCTGAATCAATGTTGGATATCTGAGAATTCTTTTGTGTTTGTTTTGTTCAGTGACCTATCAGATGCCCTGGTCATCTTCCAGCTCTATGAAAAGATTAAAGTCCCTGTTGACTGGAACAGAGTAAACAAACCACCATACCCCAAACTGGGGGGCAATATGAAGAAGGTAAACAGTGACTACTGTGGTGTTCCAAGAGGCAGGTGAAGTCATCAGCCTGCAAGAGATCTCTCTGAACACTTTGTGAGGTGGCCAAACTTACATACGTAAGGTTTATCCAGGAATTAAATTGTAGTGAATAGTTTTATTAAAGTGAGTCCATTATTTCCGTTGATTACTTATTTATAATTCCATGGTGGATGTCTTTAAACATTATCATGTAAAAATTCTAATTAAGATGATTAGAGCAAGCAGAGCCACAGGGATTTTCACCTTGGCAGGGTCCTCATTCTAATTTCTAAAGAATTGGAGCTTTGTACTGACAGCTTGACTTGTACAAATAGTTTGTCTACTGCCAACACGGTAGGAACACTGTTTTGAAACTATAGGGCTGACACATTTCTTACCATTCTTTGTCACCATGACTCTTAATGATCCATGAGTAGCCACAGGAATATCTGTCCCACATGTTTGTCTACTTTGTGTGCATAGGATAGAGAATCCAGATTTTCCATGTCAGTCTCCATGAATTTAGCTACTTTAGAAACATTACAGGCAGGTAACTAAGGATGGCTCTCTATTTATGTAGTGTGATATAGCCATGAAAATATTCATAATGAATGCGTTTTGGTTTTGTACGTTAAGAGTACACTATGAATATTTTTGATATAAGGGAAGAGTTCTATTTAAGATGGAAAATTCTGTAATTTAGCATCCTAGAATTGCAGAGCCAGTTGAGACTTGAGAGATCATTCAGTCTGATCATATATATTTCATTTCCTATCTTTATTTTTATTATTTTATCTGGTAACTGAGATAATGACATTGAATTGTTTTCCTTTCTGCTCATTAACAGCTTGAGAATTGTAACTATGCAGTGGAATTGGGGAAGAATCAAGCTAAGTTTTCCCTGGTTGGCATTGGAGGACAAGACCTCAATGAAGGAAACCGCACGCTAACATTGGCCTTGATCTGGCAGCTAATGAGAAGGTAGTACAGCTCATGGGGATGACTTTTCATTGAATAATTTATTTACCTAGAAAAATTCTAGCAAAAATTTTAGATGTGTGATTTAATTCAGCGAAACTATGTTTTAAGGTCAACTTAATAACCAAAGAAGCACTTTTTATTTTCCTGCTGTTTTTTTTCCTTGCAGTTCTATCAATTTTTGCTTCAGATATTGAGAAACTCTGTTACTAGGTTCATAAACATTTTAGATTATTGTTTCATTGTGATTTAATCACCCCTTTGTCATTATGGGGGGCCCTTCTTTATGCCTAGCAATATTCTTTTCTCTGAAATCTACTTTTTCTGGTATTAACAGCTACTACAGCTTCTTGTTGATTAGTGGTTAACATGTCATATCTTTTTCCGTCCTTTTACTTTTAACTGATTTATGAAAATAACAATTACCTTTTAAAGATATTTTTAAAATCGGGGGGAAATATGCTGTATTTCCCTACATATTTACCATTTCTGGTGTTCTTCCTTCCATTGTGTAGATCTAGATTTCCATTTGTATCATTTTCTGTCTACCTGAAATACTTCTAATAGTGCAGGTCTGCTGGTGATGAATTATTTCGGCTTCTGTATGTCCGAGAAAGCCTATTTCATTTTCATTTTTGAAAGATTTTTTTTTTCTGTGAGTATAGAATTCTAGGTTGATGGTTTTTTCTTTTGGTACTTTAAAGACAGTTTTCAGTGTCTTCTGGCCTTCATGGCCTCCAACAAGAAACCTGTTTTCACTCTTATCTTTGTTCCTTTGTGTGTAATATGTCTTTTTTTCTTTGGCCACTTTTAAGATTTCTCTTTATCACTGGTTTCAAGCAATTTGATTATGATGTGCATTCTTATTTCTTGTGATTGAGGTTTGTTGGACTTTTTGGATCTGTGTTTTTACTTTTCATTAAATTGGGAAAACTTTGGCTTTCATTTCTTCAAATATATCTTCTGTACCCACCCGCCCCTGTTTTGGGGGGACTCCAAGTACATGTATATTTTGTCATTTGAAATTGTCCCTGGGCTCACTAGTGCTCTGTTTCATTTTTTTCTCTCTGTTTTATTTTGGATAATTTATATTGCTGTGCTTCAAGTTCAATAACTTTCTCTCTCTCTCTCTCTCTCTCTCTATCCAGTGTATATACCTTTTATCATGACCTTATAGTTTCCATGTCTAGAAATTTTGACTCTTTTTTTATATCTTCCGTATCTCTCTTTTCTACCTTCTTGAACATATAGAATATAATTATAATAACTTTTTTCCTGGGTCTGTTTCTACTAACTTATCTTTATCTTTATCATGAGTCATATTGTCTGGCTTCTTTGCATGCTGCTAATTTCTTATTATATGCCATATATTGTGATTTTACCTTGCTGGGTACTGGACATTTCTGTATTCCTTTAAATATTTTTGACTTTTGTCCTGGAATGGAGTTAAGTTGCTTAAAAGCCATTAGATCCTTTTAAGGTGACATCTAAGGTTTATTAGTCTGGAGCTCATTTCTCCTCTTACTACTGAGAAAATACTCTTCAGAGTACTTTACTTGATGTTCCATGTATTATAAAAATTTTTTCATACCAATTAGTGGGAACCAAATAATTTCCATCCCTGTGCAAGCCCCAAGGACTTTTCTCTCTGTTCATTTCTGGTGGTTCTCTTCCTAGCCTCTAATAGTTTTCTTTACATGCGTGCACAGAGCAGTACTCAGCTGAAGACTTGAGGAGTAAACCCTTTAAAGATCTCTAGACCTTTGTTTCTAGAAGACTGTCTTCCCTCTATACAGTTCTCTCCTCTGTAATATTCTGTCCCACAAATTCTAGGCACCTTGGCTTCCTTGATTTCTCAGCTCTCTCCCCTCAACTCAGGGGATGGCCATGCTTTGTTTGGATTTTCTCTCCCTGCACTGCAGCCTGGAAACTCGCTCCGTACTGGGACAGTCTTCAGGCTCACCTTGTTTGTTTGTTTTCTTTCTTTCAGGGACCACAGTCCCGTGCTTCCTGTTGTCCAATGTCTGAACAACATTGTTTCATATGTTTTGCCTTGTGTTTTAGGTGTTTAGATGTGGTCCCTGCTACTCCATCATGGCCAGAAACAGAAGTTCCCTTAATAGACAACTTTAGATACCTTCTAGAGCTGAATATAGACCTGATTAATGTGAGAACTCTAAAGGGATATTAGTTAAAAAGTAATGTAATATAATAAGATATGTACATCAAAAAGAAATTATAAGAAACATAAACAATTTTTGGTACAAAAGCATGAGGAAGAATTTTAAATAGTGAATCTTTTAGAATAAAATAGTTTACTTTGAAATGCTTCACTCTTTTTCCCTACACCGATGGCTTTGACCAGGCAGAAATCTTTTATCCCTCAAAAAGCGCCTGTGTTAGTATGACTTAATTCATTTTTCTGCCTGGAGGGAATCCCTAGAAACCACGTCACATGACATTCTGTCTGACAAGGTAGTGGCAAAGACAAGGTTTGTAGTGTCCCCAGGCAACTTTAGTCCCAGGCCACCGTCTGCTGATCCTTACATTCGTGACTGGCTCTTGATGTAATTGTCTCAATGTTTCCAGGTGAGGTGGGATAATCAGAAGTGATCATAATAGATTTCGCTGCCTGATTCACATTTGCTTTACCAAGTAAAAAGCTCCACTACCCATTTCTAAACTGAGGTCTTCTTAATGATGGAAGACAGATGTCATAAGGCTCCTCTGGCACATAAAACTCCAGACACATGCATTTTACCAGTGTATTTTCAGAAACTATCTCTAAACAATCTTTATTGTCTTTCACATGTGTTTTGAATTCTTAATAGATTGGTTTTGGGTGCTGATTGCTTTAAAAACCAAAGCAAAAGTCATTCTAGTTGCAATAGTTAAATTGACTCGTAGATTTCAATATTAAATCATCTTTGATATATTCCATTTTAGTGATAAACTCAGGCCAACTCTATTCTGTGTTGAATTTCATAATATCTGAAAATCATCTTGTAATATGATCTTTGCTCTGGAAATTTTATAAAAATGTGGCCCAAAGCTATACTTTATGGCTGGTAGGTATATGTATATCTATTACAAGTTCTACTCTGCTGCTACTGTCTCTACCTGGTTAATAAGTCATATTTTTTATGAGAGTTTACTACACAAGAATTGTGCATATAAGAAAGTGAGCAGAGAAATACATTACTGTCAAAGGAGAAGAAATGACTGATAATTATGTTAATCGTACCAGAAGAGACTTTTTTTTTTTGCTCTGTGTGCCACACATTAAAAGATCTATTAAATTTACAGCCAGTTCTAGCTGGAATTTGTTTCATTGGATTGCTCAGATGTGCTCATTTGGTCATTTATCTGGACAATAAATGGCTTGTCATTTTCTCCCCTAAGAACAAATGGGAGATGTGGCTTAAACCTCCCTTTCCCCTTCAGTAGCCTGGAAATCGTTCTCAGGTTAAAGAGTTGGCAAATACCGTGTGTATGAACTTGGAGACAAGAGCCTGAAACAAGCAGGCTGCCTGCCGGCAGACGTCAATGACAGTTAGGCACAAGCAAATGGACAGGGTCTGAGAAGTGAACTCTCCCCACATCAAACAGGCTATGGATGGTGAAACCAGGGTGGATCTTTGAAAAACAAAACACTGAGGTTTGACCCTCTGTGTCAAATGTTAAATAAATAAAACAAGTGTTGGAAGTCAGGAAAGTAAGCAAGCAAGTAAAGATTACACCCCCTCCAGGGCCTCCATCCGCTCATCAGTCCTCTTGTTGGAGGAGGAACTGGCTAATGCTGATTCATTTTGATAAAGAGCTTTTCAGCACAGCACATTTTGCAAACATTAGTAATATTGAGATCTCATCTGGAGGGTTCCATTTAATAGCATCGTTGCCCTAAAACACGCTTGATGACATGGAGTGACTATCTCACAAGGAGAAATCTAGGTAAACACAGGGCAAATTAGTTTTTGTTTTAAATTTGGGGTCTGCATTTAGATGAGCAATTGACTATCCAGAGTTGAGGCTCCAGCCTAATTCTATCCTTTCTTTCTTTGTTTTTATTGTTGTATTTCCAAGTGGGTATCTGATTTCATTTTAAACCTCTGCATCTCGCTTGAGGGGGAAGAAGGACTGATTTGTGTTCACTAGAACTCTGTGCTGCTGCGAGGGGCTGTCCTAAAACCCCAGAATGCAATAAGCTGCTCCCACAATTTTGTACACCTCTGTAAGGTTCCCTGTTCCTGGGTTGCTTTTTTGTTTATTTTCACAGATAGACTTTTGCCTAAAGGTGGGCTTCCCCTCTGTACCATTTAGTCCCCAAGCTCAAGAGGTAGGTTGAAAACACTGACTTGAGCATGTCAACAAAGTCAGACTGAAAACCCTGGAGAAGGGAAATTTAGTAAATGAGAATTAAGTCCTGAGCTGAGGGAGGCTTTCGGAAATTAAACGCAGTTTGTTCCATCAGATTATTATAGCGAGGACCTAACAAAGTGAGCCCCAATCTACTGTTTCTTATCTAGATGTTCATTAGGCATGAATTCTGAAATATTATAATAAATGCTAATAACTTCACTGCTAACTTTCAGGAAACAAGAAGCTAATTATGCCATAAAATGTAATCTTTATGAACAGATCAAAAGTAGACTTTTTCCAAACTAGAAATATTTTGAAAATCTGAGACTTACCCCATTTATACTCATTATTCCTTAGCATTTTGGTCCCATCTCTGGGCCCACATTAAACATTTCTCATCTTTTTTTTTTTTGAGACAGTCTCACTCTGTTGCCCTGGCTAGAGTGCCGTGGCACCAGCCTAGCTCACAGCAACCTCAAACTCCTGGGCTCAAGCGATCTTTCTGCCTCAGCCTCCCGAGTAGCTGGGACTACAGGCATGTGCCACCATGCCCGGCTAATTTTTTTTCTATCTATTTTTAGTTGGCCAATTAATTTCTTTCTATTTTTGGTAGAAACGGGGTCTCACTTTTGCTCAGGCTGGTTTCGAACTCCTGACCTTGAGCAATCCACCCGCCTCGGCCTCCCAGAGTGCTAGGATTACAGGCATGAGCCACCGCGCCCCACCAAGTTACTCTTTTTTTTGATAAAGAAAGTTGCAGCAGCCATTTTCCTCCCTATCTCTGATGATGGGAAGATGTTTTAACATAGAGGAAGCAAGTGTCACCCCTATTTCAGGGGTTAAACTTGAAAGCCCTGTGCAAAGTCGTGGGAGAATTGTGTTTCCATAAAAGCAGTAACTTGAGAAAGATACTGAACAGATTATGTAGGCGAAATCCTGGGGCACCCGAGTGGAGGGTGACCTCGTTTAGGTAGGCCGGGCCAGAGGAGGTTCAATCACAGGATTCTTGAGTTTCAGTTGGAGAAGCGC
>CAUYRT010041683.1:0-19065 GCA_963574885.1 Lepilemur ruficaudatus
CAGTTTCATGGAAGACAATTTTTCCAGGGACTGAGGTGAGTGTGGTAGGGGGGATGGTTTCAGGATGATTCAAGCACATTATATTTATTGTGCACTTTATTCCTATTATTACATTGTAATATATAATGAAATAATTATACAACTCACCATAGTGCAGAATCAGTGGGATCCCTGAGCTTGTTTTCCTGCAACTAGACGGTCCCATCTGGGGGTGATGGGAGACAGTGACACCGAAAGTGTGCTGCTTATGTCCAGTCTACTCCATAATCTCGTTTTGGTTGCAGTCACTGCAGAAAACCCTGCTTCACAAAGATAAGATGTTGGAAATAGAAGGAGGCTCTTTAGTGCTTTTGTGGCAATCTCAGGATATTCCACCTTGACTTTAATCTAGAACGTATGGAGATTTGAAGTTGTCTCTAACATAGTTTTAAGGCCACTTCATTTGCAGTCTCAAGCAGTTGATCCTCTTCTAGCACAGACAAAGTCGATCACCCAGCTTATTCACAAATGGGTCACAGATCCATTCCTTCCCAGTTTGTGGGTCTTCTGTGGTTGGGAAGTAACGTTCAGACTCTTGAAAGCTGAGGTAGGTGATCATGCACCAGTGGGAGAAAGAAGGCTCAGTCTTTTTCAAAATCTCTGCCGTTTGAAACATGTCAAAAATCCCAATGTTCACTCGTCATCCTGTAATTCCAGTTTGGCTTTGAATGCAGCCACTTTCTCTGCCAACTTGAACACAGTTGTTGTTCTCTCCTGAAGTGACAGATTGAGTTTGTTGAGCAGGTTGAACATGTCACACAAGTAAGCAAGTTTTGCAACCCATTCTGTGTCATTAAAATGTGCTGCCAGTGGTGACTGTTTTTCCAAAAGAAAACTCTGGCCAGTGATCTACCTGTAGAAAGCCATCTCACTTCTGTGAATGAGAGAAGACGTGTGTGCTCTGGGTCCATCTCCTCACAGAGCTGCACAAACAGATGTGAGTTAAGGGCGTGTGCTTTAATGTGGTTGATAATTTTAATCACATCCTGCAAAATGTTGTTAGCTCAGGTGACATTTTTCGGCTAGCCAGCATTTCACAGTGCGTAGACTCACATTCAGAAGTGACCTCCTTGACCTGGGTAGTGAAACCACAAAGCCGTCCAGTCATGGAAGCCGCTCCGTCCGTGCATATACCGACACAAAACCACCAATTCAGTTTTCCTGATAAGTGATCGTTCACTTGGATAGTTCTGCAGCTGTGGTGTTGGTTGGCAACAAAAGTGCACTTAATGTATCCTCATGCATGTCCTCCTGAAAAATGTATCGCATAAAAACAAGCATTGTTGCCTTGTTGTCAACATCGGTTGACTTGTCAACCTGGATAGTGTACCATGGTGACTCATTAGTCCTCTCTAACAATTGTGCCTCAATATCCTCTGCTATTTCATCAGTTTGTCTAGTTATGGTGCTAGCAGAAAGAGGAACACGTGACACCTTTTGAACTGCAGCCTCTCCTAAAAGTTCACGGCAAACGTCCTTAGCAGCAGGCAGGATCGACTCTTCGCCAGTAGTAAAGGGCTTCTTAGCTTTAGCAATGCGGTTGGCCACTGAGAACGATGCTCTCGGTGCAGACACATTTGACGAAGTGGTGGCCTTCAATAAGTGCTTCTGTTCTTTGTGTTCACGTTTTTTTCTTTTCAAAAACTCCAAAGGTTCATCTTTTAATGCAGGGTGCTTGGTCTCCATGTGGCAAAGCAGTTTTGAAAGGCTCATGGCTTCATTGGATCGTCAGCCAGTCTCCACACATTATACAAAGCAGGCTTGGAGAATGTGAATCACCTGTTGCAATGAACTGGTAATTCAAGTAGGACTCTTGGTACATTTCTCTTAAATGTACCTTTCTACATTTAAATGACTCTTTCTACATTTCTTTTAAATGTAGCTTTCATTTTGTTGTCAGTCTTAGAGTCTCCTGCTGTCTCATCATTGGATTTTTCCTCCTTTTCAAAGAAGCTCTCCAGTGATGTTTGTTATTTACTCTTTTTTGCTGGGGTCAGCTTGTGGGCTTACCAAACTGTGACTGAGACAAGTGTGCAGTGTGGGAAAGAGGCGTGGGTGTAAGTGATAAATAAGATAATGAGTAGGCCACATGTGGACTAAACTGAGTGTAGGATTCTGACTTAAAGCCTCCCACCAGATGCAGCTTAACTGTCACTTGCCACTCACTGATAGGCTTTTGAGATGAGTCTGCAAGTAATTGATTTATTATGGTCTCTGTGCAGTCAAATCTCTCTGCTAATGACAATCTGTATTTACAGCTGCTCCCCAGCGCTAGTGTCACCACCTCAGCTCCAAGTTAGATCATCAGGCATTAGATTCTCATAAGGAGCACACAACCGAGATCCCTCATATGCACGGTTTACCGTAGGGTTCATGCTCCTATGAGAATCTAATGTCCTGCTGATCTGAAAAGAGGTAGAACTCAGGCAGTGATGAGAGTGATGGGGAGCAGCTGTAAATACAGATGAAGCTTTGCTCACTCACCCACCGCACACCTCCTGTTGTGGTTGGGGCCCGCAGCTGTATGCTGACCACGGCATAAACAGCCCTTGATCTCTAATAATGAATAGCAGTTAGCAATAAATCCATCAGATATATGCTTCTTTCACCCATAGGAAAGTAAATGCTACTCCTAGTAATAGCTAAAAAATGACTATTGTCAGTTCTTGCTAGTAAAATAAGGATTCTCCATGCTTTACATATGACACCCAAACATTTACAATGCAAAAATACATCTACTCCTAGGAGCCTTAACCACAGCTGCTCTCTTTGAAATATTTTTTGAGGCAAGATTGATGTTCAGAAGGCTTATGATTCATTAAAGTTCCTGACCAATTTAAACACTGAACTGTCAACCTGTTCTTTCAGAGAATGTTCCCTTCACCCACCTTGGCACTGTTCTGCCAGCACATATGTGCACCATGTGGAAGAAATCCACCTGTGTCCTGAGAGCTGGCATACTATGCACGCTCTTTAAGCAGAACTTTGATCTACGTTCAAAGAGTTCTTAGTTGTGCGACCCTTAGAAACATACGCTCTCTTTTGCACAAGGTGACCAGAACTAGGTTGTAAGTCTAAAGCCAGTGTGTTCTATAGCTCTCTGTTCCCTTGAAGAAAATTCCACAAATGTTGATTCACTAATTTACTCTAATGAAAAAGCTGTAGGCAGTCTCAAGTCTGACTAAGTGTGAATGTTAGAAAGATCCCTCTAGACTTACAATGCATTTTTCAATGTTCTGTCTGGAATAAGAATATAAACAGGGCATTCAGGACGTTTCTGTTAGGCCACCTTTAAGATCAAACATTTTTTGACACTTTAAAATAAAGGTTTTAGAATGAAAATGATTCCAATGTTCCCAAAAAGTATATTCTTCTTCCATCCAAGGTGGTGTAAGATGAATTGAATTTACCCTTCCATTTGAAACAACCCAAACGGCTCAGGAAAAAAAAAAATATGAAAAAATGGTTTCCAAGACAATGGATAGCAATGAAGGACAGTGATGCTATAAGAAAATAGAGAGAAGCTTTGTGACACAGGACTTCTCAGAACACTGAAAACATGAACCCTAGAAGAAAGCAGTCATCAACTGGACTTCTTTAAAATTAAAAACTCCCACTCTTAAAAACACACTGCTAAGAGAATGAAAAGATCAGCCACAGATTAGGAGAAAATACTTGTAAATCATATATCTGATAAAGGATTTATAGTTAGAATATATAAAGAACTCTCAAAATTCTACAATCAGAAAACAAGCAATCTAATTAAGAGAAAGGAACAAAAGAGCTGAACAGACACTTCACCCAAGAGGACGTAAAGATGGTAAATGAGTGCATGCAGCTTCACTGATCATTAGGAAAACGGAAATTAAAACCACAGTGAGATATTACTACGCAGCTATTAAAATGGCTAAAACTAAGAAAACTAGCTGTGTTAAGTGTCAGCAAGGATGTGGAGCAATCTGAACTCCCATACACTTCTTAAGGGAATACGAAGTTGTCCAACCATTTTGGAAAAGTTCGGCAGTTTCCTAAAAATGAAAACACACCTACTGTATCACCCAGGCATTCCACTACAAGGTCTTCATCCAAGAAAAAAGAAGGCAGATGTCTGTACAAAGACTAGTACTAACACATAAATGTTCAGCACAGCTTTATTTGTAATAGCCCCCAAGCTGGAAACAACACAAATGCCCATCAACTGGTGAATGCACAAATGAATTTTGGACTATGCACACAATGGGGTTCTACTCGGCAAAAAAAAAAAAAAAAAAAGCCCAAAAAGTACTGATAAATGCAATAGTATGGATGAAATCCAACATGTGAATTTCATAAGTGAAAGAAGCCAGATGAAAAAAAACGACATGCTGCATTATTCTATTTATATGAAACACGAGAAAATGCAAACTAATCTCTATTAACAGAAAGCAATATAGAGAGTAATTGGGGAGCAGCAGGCAGGAGAAAAAGTGAAAGGAAGGCAGGAGGAAACTTTCAGGGTGATGGATATGTTTGCTGTCTTGATTGTGGTGGTAATTTCATAGGTGTATATATATGTCAAAACTTATCAAACTGTGCACTTACAATTTGTTCAGTTTATTTATATCAATTAGACCTTGATTAAAAAAAAACAAAAAGACACTAATTTGCTCTTGGAAATTTTGCAGAAAATCAGTATTTATGATATAGCCATTCAAAAATTATTCACTGAATTCCTGTCTTGTGCCAAGCACCATGTTGGCACAAAAACCACACTAGTGGAGGAGGTTTTGACCCATGGACCACTAGGTGTGGCCTCTTAAGTGTTTCCATTGTGCTATGCCACTGAAGGTACACAGATGCTGAAAGGCTGTGGAAAAAGTAGGCTTTAACTTCTGTTGTCAGTCTCATTATGAGGAAATTTGCTTCAAAATGTGTCATCTGTTATCACGTGTCGTGATGACAGTTACATCCTAATTTTGATACTGCATTTGTCCTACCTACTTGTACAGAGAATTTAAGAAAGAACCACACAACCCCTTTCTATTCTGTCCTAAAGACCTTTCAACAAAATCAACAGAAGAAAGTAAGTCTGCTATGTGATCTCATGCAGATGATTTGTGGTTTCAACATAAAATGAGTAGGAGAACTTTTGCTCCAGTTTCCTGCATTTCCTTTTGTGTGAGTCACAGAGAGCATCATTTGCTGTGTTCCCCAAAGCCTTTTTTGCCATCAGCTCTTCTTTCTAATATTTTCTACTAAACCATGCTCTTTAAGCCACCGATAATTAGCAAAACCATTTATCACTGAATTCACCTTGCAGGAATTTGACTCTTGTCATATGAAAAGCTTAGAGAAAGCAAAGGTCGATGATATGCACAGGGTCTCAGTGTAAAACATCAGAAAGTGACATTCTTTTATCAATCAACCCTACGCCATTAGCATCCCAGAGAGATAACATTCCACTGGCACGAAGGGACTTCTAAAGGAGGAACCATTATTTTAATAGTAACACTATTTTAACACTGGCCCTCGAACCTGTCAACATTGTCGTTAACAACAGAAAAATATTTTTAAGAAGAGTTTATTATTCAAATCGTATAGGCTGAACGAGGGCAATAAATTCTCCAAAAGCAAGCATGGAAACCTCACAAACACGAAGAACGAAATTAGCATGGCTGCGTACGACGTTCCGGGAGCCAGAACTGGAGAAGCTGCTTGCACAGTGAAACAAGAAGCATATTTTAAATGCCACACAAAGCAAGTTATCCAAATCAATATTTTGTAGAAACTGCTAACAAACACCTCGACTACATCTATAATTGATTAAACGAGGGGAAAAAAGCTTAGAATCCACTTTCAGTATTTACCCAAGACAAGAAAGGTGACTCCTATGAAGAATAATGAATATAGGATTCAAAATTTGGCAAAGATTGAGACAATCCAAGTTGGCCCTGAACCACCAATAATGTTTTTTGAAAGATTGGGTTATTAGATTAACAGTTGTAGAAGATGGACACTATTTATGTAATGTTAAAGCAAACATTTTTATTAACCAAACATTTCCTAAATTGCAAGCAAAAATATGAAACTCAATCTGACACCTGTAGCAAACCCGAGGGCCTTCCCTGGCCCAGGGCACGGAGCCATACCCTTTGCTTATGAATGGGGTTTGTTCCAAAGGTTATTTGGAGAGAAATTTCCTTAATCAGTTTTTAACTCTTGTTATCTCCCACTGGATAATTCACCCTGATTCTTCCTAAAACCCCCCAAACTCTGAACTCTCTAATTTTGTGTGGTCAACAGTGTGTGTGTGTGTGTGTGTGTGTGTGGTTGTTGATCCTTCACTTAATAAGAACCAAGGGCTTTACTCACGTCATGCATGGAGTCCAGGAGCTTGGTCAGTTGGTAGAACCTCTGCCAGCTCTGCCCAGAATTGTTGGGACATCTAGTTACCATCTTCCTCAGTTCTTTGATGTAATTTGTCCTCATTTCTTCAAATGCAGCCTGGCTTTTGAGGCCATCCTTTGGAACTGTGTTAAGGAATACAGACATGTAAATTCCAAGGATAGAAAACAACTTTAGTATCTTAGCAGTTAAAGTCATATTCTGATTTGGAGGTTAGGTACTGAATTTCCATTAATTGCAATTATGAATAAACATGGCAGTTACCTATTGGCAAACACTTGTACACATGCATACACAAGAAAATAACTCCCGTTTATTAGATGTGTATTATTATACACTTTGCATATACTAATTCACTTAATCTTGACACCAATATTATGGCATAACCATTATATTATTCTCATCTTACAGATGAGGAAACTGAAGACTGGAGGTTGAGTCACTTGCCCAAGGACACAATAAATAAATGGCAGAGAAACATACTAAGGCAGGCTTAGTATGTTTCCAAAGCCTGCCTCTTAACCACAGTGCTACACTGCCTGTGGCCTGTCATCAAAGTGTTTTATGAGTCCTGACTTGCCAATACCTCAGAGGTAGGAAAATATATTAATTTTCCAGGACAACTGGAGACCCACAGACAAACTAAGCTGGGGCTAGAATTAGAAAGCAACATCTTTACAGTTGAGTTCAAGTATCAAAGATGCTCTGGCAAACTGGCAATCGTCTAGCAAGGGGAGGATGCTGCATGCTCCAGGATCACGTGACCACTGAGGTGCTGTCACGTGACCCCCCAGAACAGCCTCATGGTGAGTCTGTGCATTGGTTTGTGTTCGCAGTGGTGTGACACCAACCATGGCTGTGTATGCAAGGCAAAATTTAAAACTTTCGAAGAGAACAAACCGTGTTCACATTTTTATCTTCAATGAGTAGAAAATTAAGGATTATTTTTTCTTCTTTTATGTAGTGACTAGCTTTTATATTTGAACAAGAAAATTTTTCACTTAAAAAGAATATTTTGAAATTCATGACGGGAAGCACATCAAGTACTTCAGTGACCTGCTTTTCTCAGGACACAGAAGATGCTTTAAGGATACACCAAGTGTGCATTCCAGAGGTGGCGTCGGGCAGAGGTTAAAGGCCAAAGGTATCCCCTTTGAAAATCTACTTACATGTCTGTTTTTCATTATGACCAATAGTCATGTTTATGCTTTAACTTTGAAAACTAGAATCACCTAGAACTTTATTTTTAAGAGATAAAGACAATGAAAATTCATCTTGTGATATTAACATTCTGAGTTTGAAAATGCTCTTAACTTCACTTCTTAATTATACATCGTATTTGCTAATTTCTCATAACTGGTGTAAATAATAATTTACTTTGGTCATCAGCACTTTAGAATAGTTAAGTATGTTTCTGGGTGTCGTGTGCAACCCTGGGAGCCAGGCACAGCACTATTTCCAAATAAATCTGTTATCCTATAAAAAGATATGGATTATCTTGCAAATTAACTTCTATTACGTTAATAATCTCTTTGAGTTTAATTATTGAGGCTTTTGATTTGTGGTTTATTTATTTTATTTTATTTTTTTTATTCAGGCCCCGTAGGGACCCTCAAAAATTGCCAATGCAGGACTATATTGCAGGGTATTGGGAAAAGTTTTCAATTACTAATAATTGCGCCTCAGGTGAACCTCATTGGCTATGATACTGACACTGCACAAAGCTGATTTGTGGTTTATTTAAACCTATTTTTGTGGAGGACAAAATAAATCCCTAAAAGCAACTGCACAAATTCCTGAGGCTGCCACAATATTAGTTGTGGTTTTAAATACCTGACATTCACATTAAGAGTTAAATGCCATCCATTATATAACAAATAGTTTTTATCCCTTAAAATTCAAACCTTGTTTTAAAAGTATTAAAAAAAAGGGTGATAGTAACCAGGATATTAATAGTAAGACTATATACCAAAATTTTAACTTTAAACTTAAAACTTTTGAAAAGAAACTGAAAATTTCCAAATAACATCTTATACTGCTCATCTAGATTAGCTTTCTTTTTTAGGTTATGAAACTGTACAAAGTAAATATTTAGTTTTCCCATATAGATACTTACTTGGATGTCATCCTATACATTAAAAAATCAACTAGCAGAATACAGTGAATCAATTTCACTGTTAAATTTCAATACTAATTGGTACATCTGTATGATCAACCAAATTCGCAGGTCTGATAGTTGTGCTATCAAAAATTCTAAAGATTATAACTTGTGTCAAGTATTATCACCTATATTTTATTGCTGTAACTGAAATATATTGCAACAGTTTCCCACCCAGATTTTTTTAGAAGTTGAAACAAACCCACAAATAAAGAGGGCTTAAGCAAAACCTTAAATTTTGGAGATCTGCCCAGAGTTTCTGAATTTCCTTATTAAATGCAGCAGGGCTGCTGGAAATCACCCAAAATCTATGGGTTGGAGAGGAGCAAAGAGACAACTGGAGTGGAAGTTTGTCTGCTTTCCTCTGTAAGCATAAAGAATATGAGATTCTCTTGATGTCATCACTAAAAAACTTTACGGATCCACTGGACATCAGGTGTGCAATTTAATTCTCCTACATAAGACAAAACATTTTCATGCATTCTATCACAGATTTGCAAAACAAGTTAATCTGTGATAGCTTAGCTAACAAACTAAAAGCCTGCAGTTTCTATGATTCATAAAATTCTTTACCTATGTTTTCCTGCCTTTTTATTTTGCTTTCTCTGAATTAAAAAAAAAAAAAAAAAAACGGAACCGATAGTCCTGAGTTACTTGGAAGCTAATAAATTCATTCAGGTAGTTTCAAAATGATTTCTATTAAGAATCTATTATAGGCTGAAAAGTATGTAAAAGGGTGTAAGGATAAGACACCAATAAGATTGAGTAGTAAGACTTTATAAAGAATTAGTATCACACAAGCATTTTTAGAAAAAAAAAAGTTTTCATTTAAATGCTATCATCCATCTAAATTTTTTTTTTAATTTACATTTTTTAAACCAGTAATGGTTAATCATCTAGCTTGGAAGGGGAATGAAATCACTTTCACTGAATTTAAAGATGACAGTTCTAAAGTTATACCCCAGAAAGGATAAAGGAGGAACATCAGGAACCTTGATGAGAGTGCACAGCAGGCAGTGACCCTGCAGAGGAGGGCTTGCAAACACAGAAGCGACAGGAGACCGGGCTGGGCGTAATTACTGAGGAATGGTGGGGCCTGTGGCAAACTGGAGAGGACATGCCCTACCCCGGGCAATCAAATTCAATGAAAATAAAACAAAACAAAAAGGCCAAAAGCAACCCAAAGAACCTGTGCTGGCCAAACAAAACACAGCTGTGAACTTCTGGCCCCACCTCCCTGCCAGGACTGCTGGTTTGCCCACTCCGTCCGCTGCAGAGTCTGTGATTCTACCTGCTGGACACTCCACGCTCCCTGCTGCCATCCTGTGCCACCTGCCATCCTGGGAAAGCGGGAACAGCACTGGATGTGAAGTCCCAAGCCCTCGGTTTGAGTCCTGACTCATACAGGATACTGAATAGATCGCACTTAGGAACCTCTGTTTTGTCAACTTTAGAATGGGACTATCCATCTCCCAGGGTTATTGTAAGCATTAAATTCGATAATATTTGGAAAAACACTTTGTAAATTGCAAGGTGCTAAGCAACGTGAAGCAGGATGATTATCCCCGTTGCCACTGCACCCTCTCTCCCCGCTCTGTCACTGCCTGATTCAGGATCACTCTCTGCAGACACAGTCCTCCTCTGCTAGAAGTAACATCTCTTTCTTCTTCCCCCTTCTACCAGGACCACCTTGACTAGCGATGCCTCCAAATGACTCTCCTGAAGACCCCCCTTCTCCTACACCTCTGGATCCAGGGGCCCAGGACAAGCACTGGGAATGGACCCAATACTCATTTTTGCTTCCAGGTCATCATGGGCACCCTGTCCTCTGATGCCCACACCACCTGCCGTGGCATTCTGGCTAGCTCTTGACATCCAGAACATTTCTCAGTTCCTCAGTGGCCACAGAATTTGGCTCAGAGTTTTCCTTTTTATATGGTCTCCTGTCACCATTCTGGGTCTAGCCCTCATCTGGTGGGAGCATCTTCCAATTCTTTCCCCTCTGAAAATTTCTGTGCCCTTGTCTGAGGAACAAGTGCCTGACATCCTTGCCAAGGCTAATCCTGTCCTCTCTTGTCTCCTTTGGCACCTTATGCCATCAACTTCTCTCCTCTGATACTTGGTTCCAGAAGCCTAAAAAAGCTTCCCATCAATCTGCAAGTCCCTGGCATTCTGGCACCTGCCCAATGACCAGTGGTCAACTCCAGTGATCTTCTGTCAACGTTCTCAACTTTCTCTGTGGAAGCCATGCCATTCGTTAGTCATACCCCTTTTGGAAACCCTCAGCCCCTGGCTTCCAATACCACACACTCTCCCCCAGTTTCTCTACCTCTCCGACAGTTCTGTCTCTGGACCTTCAGCCTCGGCCATCCGCCTTTCACGTAGCTCAACTGGCTCTTCCCTCTTCTTTCTGCACCATGGTACCCCACTCACCATTGGAGTTTACGCTATGGTTTTCTATAAGGATGATTTCAGATTACATCTCAATGCCCAAACTTCTCTTATGTGTTCCAGTCCCAAGTTTTCCCCATCTTTTGGCCAGCTCTATATGAGGATACAGAGTTGGCATCAATAAATTAACCCATCCAAAACAGAACTCATCTTACATGCCACAAATTCTGCTCCAAGTCTCGACATTTCCATAGTTGTATTAACGGCAGCACTACTGCACTAGTCATTTCTCTGTACTCAAAACCTGTGTTGCTTCTGACCCGCAGCACTTTCGTTTCCCCTTGCAGGCAGGTGCCAAGGCCAGGTCTGCAATGCCTTGAGTCTACTTGCTCCTGACCACCGTGGTACCCATCACCATGATTTCAATAGCCTCTCGGCAGGTCTCTGTGCTTTCAGTCAGGCTGACATCTGTATCTGTCTCTCTCCTTCCCTTCTCCCTCCCCTTAAATCCATTCCACATCCAGATACGTCCTCATAAAGCCATAAAACACAGTTTTGACCATGTCGTCCCACTGCTCAAAAGCCTTCCGTGTTGCACGTTCCTGCCCACCTACTAAGGTCCAGACTTCTTCAATAGGCATTGAATATTCTGGTCCATCTACATCCCAAACGTATTCCCCACATAACTTGATGTGCCTTGAAAAATTAAATGAATACATCAATAAAATAAAAAATTGGAAAATAAGAGGCATAAGCAGCCCTCCCCCTCTAAACCACACGCTGTTGCCTGGACATGCTTTCCCACATGCCCTCACTCACACTGTTCCCTGACAGGCCTGTCCCGCACACCTGCTGTCCCATATACAGCCCTGGCCAAGCCCGCCAAGATCAGCTGTACCGTGTTTCCCTCCCAGGCCCCCAGAACTGCACGTGCTCTTCCCGTCTCTGAGCCACCATGACACTCCTTACCCCTATCATACTAAATAACCAAATCATCACTTTCCACATGTACTAAAGATGTCTTTGAACTTGTCCTGTAGTATAAGCTCCCTGAAGTTGAGACTGTGCTTCATTAACCCTTGTGTTTGCTGAACTGCCCAGTCCTACCATTTACGTAACAGACATTTAATAAATACCTAGTGGTTATGGGTGGATGAAGGAATGAGGGATATGCCCTTTCCATATGTACCAAACTTCATACTCTGCAAGTAACCTAGCTCCTCAAAGGCCAAGACCTTCCTCCCATTTCTTTTTTTTTTTTTTGGTACCAACCACCTGAACAGTATAAATAGGCTACTCTCCTACAGGGAAGGTGATCTCACAAAGCGGAAAAAGTGTCAGGGCGGACATCAATTTACTTGTGCTTAGCAGCAGCAAAACTTTCATGATGGAGTATTCTTCAAAGGTGAGCTGCAGTCGAACGAACTGAAGGCTGATTTGGTGCATCCCCTGGCATAGCTCATACATGGCAGACTGATGCATCTTCTCTCTGCAGAGGAAAAGAAGAAAATGTCTGAGAATGCGAGATTCATTATCAAACCCAGACTGGCAGCCCGAGGCAGCTTAATAAGCGATCTGAGTCAGAATTTTCCTTTTGGCTTCCACATGGAGCAGATGTGTATTTTAAAGACAAGTTAGATGCCTTTCACAGTGATTGGTAAATTGCTTCTAGACCAACACTGCTGGGTCATTTACTAGTACCCTGTAAGAATGTGTCAGAAGTGCTGAAACCAATCTTTTCAAAATGTGCCATGATTTCATTTTATGTCAAGAGTAATGTGGTGTATGCTATAGAGAGATCATCTAAAAAGCAGAGTTGTGCTGTGATTTGGGGCAAAGCCCACAGACTCTTGTTCCTTCTTGGCCACAGGTATCAAGCACTTACTATTTGGAAAGGACTGGACTAGATGGTAGGGACATGGAAGAGCAACGATCTATCTTATCTCTGCACGGGCCTCCATACCGAGGTCGTGGAACACGTTTGTTAACTATTTGCAACAATGGAATATCTCAGATAAAGAGAGAACAAGTTATGGGAGTTTGGCACAATATATGCAAATGTTTCCACACACAACCAACCAATCCTGTCCCCCTAGTATCCAAATGTTTCCATAAAAACCCATGTTATATAACAACAGAAATCATTATTTTCTCATTCCTTGAGAAGCAAGGCACCACTTTGTTTTTTAGATGTTTTTCCTCAAAGTATTATAATAAACCTTTTGGGAGGTCCTGGGGAACTACTGGTTTATGATGACCAGACTGTACAAAGTGAAAAAGAAACTATTAGTGAAAAATGGGAAAGGGCTTGACAAAGGCCAAAGAAACAGAAAAAGAGGTTGTGATGGCTGATCCATTTCTAAGGGGGACACAGGAAAGCAACGTCGTGATACCTCTTCCAGGATACACTGTCGGGCTCCCCTAAATGGGCGGAAATCTCTCGCATCTCAACTCCAAATGCCAGTTGTGGGGAAGCCGTAATGAAGCACATCGCACTTTTCTCTGCATTGTATGTCTTTCCTCTGCCACAATAAGCTAGAAGCCATTTTTAATGAAGGAAATATTTCAAGCACACACATAAAATAATCGCAGGAGCCTATTGCTCTTACCGTCCGGAATTAACAATGTTAGCAAATGCTAATATTTCTGCCACGTGTGCTTCAGCTTTTTAAAATTTCAACAAGGCAGAGTTAAGGCCCGCTCCGTCTCCTCCCAGGTCCCATCCATCTCTTCCTCACTTAAGAAGGGGACCACCCATTCTGGGTGAGTATCATTTCCTCTCAGATGTGTGTATTTTGCCACGCATGTCTGTATCTATAAAAACAGCATACAGGACTGTTTTGTTTTATGTAAATTTGAAATTAGATATGCACATCCTTCTGCAAACTTATTTTTATGCAGTGGGTAAATCTGAGCCGTATCTATTTTAATACAGGTAACATTAAATTAATTCATTTTAACTGCTTCAAGCTTCATTTGTTTGAATATATCAGAATTTACTTGTCTATTCCACTACTGATGGACATTTGGGTGGTTTCCTCCTTATTGCCATTGCAAATGACGAGCAAGCAACACCCTTGTGCATTTCTATAGGATGCAGAATAGGAATTGACCTGCAGAGTCACAGATTTGTGCACAACCTCTGCTTCCACTCCCGCCAGCAGGGCCTGAGACTGCCCTTTCTCCACGTCCCCCCAGTGCTTGCCATTGTCCGATTTAAATTTTCTTCCATCTGATGAGAGTTGAAGGGGTGGCACATCATTGACTTTATTTCCATTTCCATCATCGCCAGTAGGCTCAATGATTTTTCCAAATGTTGACCATTTGGGTTTCTTCTTTGGTGATCTTTCCTTCTATCACTAAGTAGCACTGTTTTTATTCTTTTTTTGTCCCCAAATTTTGTCTGATCTTAACATTGTTCTTTATTCTTTCTCTCCGTCTCTTTCTTTTTCTTGCTCTCTTGAGAACTTTTCTGGCATCACCACTCCCCTTTCTTTTAATCCCTCAGTTTAAAACTTCCCACATAATTATATTTCACACATGTATCTTATAAACAGCAAAACGCTAGATTAAAAAAATCTGAGAATCTTTGTATTTTAATATCTCAGTTTAACCTGTTTTCATTTATCATGATTACTCATATATTTGGATTTTCCCTACCATTTTAACTTTCTTTCTTTCCTCTTTCCCTTCTTTGTACTTTCCTTCCTTTTATTAGATTGATGCAACTTTTTAACCACCTCCTCCCCTTACTGGATTTATAAGATACACATTATGTTTTTATACTTTAAATAATTATTCTTAAGTTGTGGACTTGCATAGTTAGAGATCTAAAGTTAATCAATAGCTTTCCCATGAGAAACAGAAAGTATTCCGAATACTTTATCATTAGCCTCTGCTTCCCATCTCCCCTGTTACTGTTCTTTAGTATTTAAAATCCAGCTTGCTTTCAAAATAGTTTGTCTCATACATACACACTCCACGTCTGTTTAGATTTACCCATGTGTTTCTTTGACCAACATCACTTCTTGCACTTCACTCCTCTGAGTTCAACTTTTTAATTTAAGAATTTTTTTTTAGTAATTCTTTCAGTAGTGGTCAGTTGCTAAATGTTCAAGTCTTCTGGCCCCATTTTGTCTGAAAATGTCTTTATTTCACCTTCATTCTTGGATGATAGTTTAAAAAGATATAGATTTCTAGCTTGACAGGTAATTTCCTTCGGTACTTTGAAGATAGTATTCCACTATACCTGGGCCTTATGTGTGGCTTTTGGGGAAATTTCCTGTTAGTCTAAATGTCAATCTCCCATAGGTAACCTGCACTTTCTCTCTGGTAATATAAAAAACTTTTCCCTATTTATTTGATGCCTGCAGTTTCATTATGATGTACCTAGGTGCAGACTGATTTTTATTTCTCCTGTTCAGGACTCAATGTCCTTATTCAATTTGAAGATGTAAGTACTCCTTCAGTTCTAAAATGTTTTTAGCCATTGTTTCTTCAAATATCACCCCTATTCCATTCTTGTTATTTTTCCTTTTTGAACTCCTATTAGCAATGTGTTGGATCTTTTCATTTTGTCTTCCACATAAGCCTCCCTTTCATATTTTCTTTTTATCTATCTGTACTACATTCCAGGTGATTTTTCTCAGATCTATTTTCCAATTAAGTATTTTTTTCTTTGGCTGCATCTAATATACTGTTTATTATCTGTAGTGTTTTAATTTTAATGGCAATATTTTTCATGTTGAGCTTGGAAATGCTCTGTTCTTTCTCAAACACTTCTGTTGTTTTCCACAGGTATTTCGTCCTTTATGGTTATTATATCACTTCACAGCTCTGTATTTTAAACATGTTTATTTTATAGTGTCTTTCAATTTTTTTATTCAATTTTTTATTCATTTTTTTGGGATGCCAATGTGCATGTCCAACATGTATTGTTTTGGCATGCATTGTCTTCTGGGTGAATCCCATGGGTACTGGCTTGTGGAAGGGACTGTGGATAGTTCTAGCATTTATAACTGGCATGGGTATAAACATTTCACTTGTTCTAGAGCAGGTTTTATGCTTGTTTCTCAGGTTAAATGTTTTTTGCAAGACTCATACAGTCTAAATTTAGACTCCACATTTGATGTGGCGCAGGTTTGTGTTTCTTATTTCTTTCAGTTTCCTTGCCATGCTGGCTAGTTGGTTGAGTTTTATTGTCCTTGTTAATAGACAGAGAAATCTTTACAGAGCTATGGATTTGTGCAGAGTGCTCTACTGGTAATTTACAAAAAGATTATGAAGTGGCCAGAAAATTAGATATGGTATTTGTGAAGTTTTCAGAAAGTTTCCAGAGAAAGAGAGAGGGAAACAGAGAGAGATTTAGATTCCAACATGGGGTACAGTGGATGCCCAAGGAACATAACACAACATGAGGCCAGGTGTGGTGGCTCACACCTGTAATCCTAGCACTCTGGGAGGCTGATGTGGGAGGATCATGAGCTCAGGAGTTCAAGACTAGCCTGAGCAAGAGTGAGACCCCGTCTCTACAAAAAATAGAAAAAAATTAGCCCGGTGTCATGGCACACATCTGTAGTTCCAGCTACTCAGGAGGCTGAGGCAAGAGGATCACTTGAGCCCAGGAGTTTGAGGTTGCTGTGAGCATGGCTGATGCCACAGCACTCTAGCCCAGGTGACAGAGTGAGACTCTGTCTCCAAAAATAAAAAATAACACCATATGCATTTGACACTGTGCAGTTTTAAAAGTGCTCTCATATACACTGGATTCCTTAAGCTGGAATCCTTGGCTTTGCCACAACGGGGCCTAGAGATGCCTATCGGCCCTTCAGTGAGCTGGCTTTGTGATCCTGTAACTGTGTAACTTCTGAGACTCAGGCTTATTATACGTAAAATTAGAATACTAACAACAATTCCAATCTTTCAAGGATGTAGGAACCAATTACATGAAAGTTCTTAAATTTATTAAAAAAACAGACTTAAACCTAAGGCATGAAACTATAAGAATTCTAGATGTAGAAGTTGGAAAAACTCTTACAGAAATCAGCCTAGGCAAAGAATTTATGAAGACAACCCCAAAAACAATCACAGCAATAACAAAAATAAATAAACGGGACATGATTAAATTCAAAAGCTTCTGCACCGCCAACGAAACATCAACAGAGCAAATAGATAATCTACAAAATAGGAGAAAATATTTGCATGCTATATATCTGATAAAGGGCTGATAACCACAATCCACAAAGAACTCAAACAAATCAGCAAGAAAACGTCAAACAGCCCCATTAAAAAGTGAGCAAAAGACATGAACAGAAGCTCCTCAAAAGAAGATAAACTAATGGTCAATAAACACATGAAAAAAATGCTCAACATCATTAATCATCAGGGAAATGCAAATCAAAACAATAATGAGAGATCACCTAACTGCAGTGAGAAGGGCTTTTATCAAAAAGTCCCAAAACAACAGATGCTTGCATGGAGGTGGAGAGAAAGGAACACTTACATACTGTTGGTGGGACTGCAAACTAATACAGCCTCTATGAAAAGTACTACGGAGATACCTCAAAGAACTAAAAGTAGATCTACCATTTGATCCAGCAATCCCACTACTGGGTATTTACCCAAAGGAAAAAAAAGACATTATATAAAAAAGACATTTGCACTCGAATGTTTATAAGCAGCACAATTCACAACTGCAAGATGTGGAAACAACCCAAGTGCCCATCAATACATGAGTGGATTCATAAAATGTGGTATATGTAAACCATTGAATATTACTCAGCCACAAAAAATGGTGAACTAATACCTTTTCTAACAACCTGGATTGAACTGGAGACCATCCTTTTAAGTGAAGTAGCACAAGAATGGAAAAACAAACACCACATGTACTCACTACTAAATTGGAACTAACAGATGAACACTTGTGCACATATGGTAGTAAAATTCAATGGAAATCAAGCAAGTTGGAGGGGGAGAAGGGCATGGGTAAATTCACACCTAACAGGTACAATACACACTATCTGGGTGATGGACACACTTATACCTTTGATGCAAACTTTACAAAAGCAATTCATATAATGAAAACTGTTTGTACTCCTGTAATATTCTGAAATTAAAAAAAAATGCTTCTTTAGAGACCAATGATCACTTTGGTTGAAACAGACCAAGAAAAAATCAAACTCTTAAAACAAATTTTCAGGAAAACAATAATATGTTATTATTATTTTATTATTTCTATATATAGGATTGTAAATCTAGGAAAAAAGCAGAGAGGTTAATGCAGAATTTCAGAAGGTGAAAGTGACTTGCATGAGAAGTTGACATGAGAACTAAACACCTCCACGTCAAAGTGTTTCTGTTACCAGATGTGTTAACAAAACATCCACACACAGATTAAAGGTTAAAGAGAGACCTCAGATTCTACTTGAAAACAGATTAGAATGTTAATGTGTGACAACATACCCAAAGAAAGCATTTCTTGCCACTTCAGTATGAATAGCATCTCTTTTTAACTCTTTCATGAGCTATCACCTAAATGACCTCTCACTCTTCATGGCTACCATGTGTGGATTACCTACCATACACCACAGCTAAATTTCTTCTTGCTAATTCACACAACGCACTGTGAGGAATTATCTTCATCTTCATGACGAGAAATTTTAGGTACATGATGAAGCCAGGATCCAAACCCAGGTTTTTTACTTTGAAACCCATGCTCTTGGCTGGGCGCGGTGGCTCACGCCTGTAATCCTAGCACTCTGGGAGGCCGAGGCAGGTGGATTGCTCAAGGTCAGGAGTTCGAAACCAGCCTGAGCAAGAGCGAGACTCCATCTCTACTAAAAATAGAAATTAATTGGCCAACTAAAAATATATAGAAAAAATTAGCCGGGCATGGTGGCGCGTGCCTGTAGTCCCAGCTACTTGGGAGGCTGAGGCAGAAGAATCACTTGAGTCCCGGAGTGTGAGGTTGCTGTGAGCCAGGCTGACACCACGGCACTCTTAGCCTGGGCAACAGAAAGAGACTCTGTCTCAAAAAAAAAAAAAAAAAACAAACAAACCATGCTCTTTTCCTCTTTCCATGCTGCTGGCCCGAG